>KZ109721.1:25094-104015 GCA_002116395.1 Ramularia endophylla | reverse complement strand
ATTAATACCTACCGGAACCCGAGACATAGCGGAATAGTACTATATAGCTAGATAGAGTAAACACCTCTATCTAGGTAGTAATTCGAGTCGTTATAATTAAGCTACGTACATTCTCGTACTAGCCTATATCTTTTTAAACCTATAATCCTACGATCCTAATAGAGACCGCCGAAGGAGAGGTATACGTTCCGAAGTGTACTCGTTATAAGGAGATAGGCAAGCGCCTAGGAATATATAATGTATATCGCCGATATACGGCTAAAGCGATAGAGAAGTATAAAGTGTCGTAATGCGGGTACTATAAGTATAGCAATCTTTCGTGTTCGTAGAGAATCCGCTATTATTTAGAGAATCCGCTATTATTCCGTTAATCTTCTTTCTAATACTCTATCCTATTCCCGTCTTATTATCCCCTTATTCCTACTAAGTTCCTTCGGTGTATAGCGCGGGCGTAGGCGTATACGTAGGCGTATATATAGATACGGAAGGGCGTATTATTATTATTGTTATTATTGTTACTATTATTTAAATTCGGAAGATCCGGAAGATCCTCTCTAGTATTACATCCGCTAATCTCTCTAGGCTAACTTCTACCTATACGAACAACTTCTACCTATACTAATAAAGTTATATAGGTAGAAGTTGTATAGGGCTATAAGAATCCTCCCTTTCTCCGAGTCTCGCTCTCTAAGTCTCTTTTTCTCTAAGTCTCTCGATTCTAGAATCTACGTTATAATACATCTACCTATATTAAACTTATATAGGTAGAAGTTATTTATATAGGTAGAAGTTGTTTTTAGATAACGTGTTTCTCTCGCTTACTAGCTAAGTAGAGTAGAGCTAATACCGATCTCTCGAGGGTATTCGTACGGCATCGTGTATAGGCGTTTAGATAACTAGAGGTTACTATTATTACTAAAATCGTGTAATAACAGTGATTTTTAATATTTTCTAACCCGGGTTCGATAATGTTAATAGATAAAGTTAGAGATAAGTTACTAGATAAGAAAGAAGGAAGATAACGATCTAGAATTTCTATTCCTTCCGTCGTAATGTTATTTCATCTACGACACTTATACTATATCTTTATAGCTACAACATACGACCGAATACTAGGCTAGATAAGAGGACTAGACGTAAAAGAGCATGTTAACAGTAGACGCCTAGGATAGACGGTATAGGATAGACGGTAAAGGATAGACGGAAATAGGATAGAAGGAAATAGACGGGATAGAAGATAGGACAATATAGGTCTATAGATCTTATACGCTCTTATACTCGGGATGCGCTAGTTCGCTATTATTGCCTATAGGTCTTTAATTAGGGCACATACAATAGGTATAATCCCTACCGTTCGATTAATTATCTCGTCTATAAGACCTCTTCCTACTCTTCGATATTACCGTAGCGATCGGAGCCTAAGGACTTAGCTAACCTAGAAGTCAGCTTACGAGTACGACGGCTACGAGTACTACGAGTAATACTAGCTAGCTCCTTATCCTTAGAGTAGAAGCTAGATAGCTCGCGCTAACCTTCGTCTCTTCGTAGCTTCTTCCCTACGGTACTAGTCGTAGTCGTAGTTGTAGTAGTCGTAGATATAGTCGTAGTAGTTATAGATGTAGTAATTATAGATACATTATCGTCCTACTAAGCGCGACGAACACTAGACAGACTAGCGACGACTCTACTAGTTCTACTAGTTCTACTAGTTCTACTAGTCTAGAGATCTACGAGGGACTACCGGATCGCTTTAGCTACGTTAGCTACGTCTAGGCTAGATCCGTACTAATTAGACGAACCTATAGTCTAAGTCTAGGTCTAGCTCCGGAGGTTTGATGTAGCTATCTAAAGTAATCCCGATCTCTTACCCTTACGCTTAGCCTCCTTAATAGTAGATTCCTTTAAGGCTACGGCTATTTCCTTACGAGAGCCTAAACCTCCCGTAACTAGAGCTATCCGCGGCTAGTTTGTAATTTCCTTAGCATCCTTCTTAGCCTTCGCTACGGCTTTCCTATCGTAAACAGCTTTACGATATACTATATATACTAGGTTGGTAATCTTATTAAGCATTACCGTAATAGAGGAAAGAAACTCTAGTCTACCTTCTAGAAAGCTAGTACTAGTACTCTATAGCTCTATAATGTTACGGACCTACCTCTTAGTAACGCCCTTCTACTTCTAGATCTTCGCTATAGCTTTATATACGTTATATAAAGCGTACTAGAGGTAGTCGGGCATAAATACATTAGTAGCTATCTTGAACTTACGGACACGTACGGTAGGCTTATAACTAGGGACGACTATTAGTAGTCCTATGCTGTTTACTAGAACTAGAATCGTATAGCCCTCTATAAACCGCGTCTTAGCCTACTTAGAGTACTACTTCTAGACTATTAGTAAAGCGACTCCTCCCTTACTAGCTAGCGTTAGCTTAGCGTAGAGCTTTAGCGGCGGAGCTAGTATGTCGTTTAGGTCGAAGGCGATCTCTTCCTCTAGTAATAGATTATAGCGATTACAACACTCTATTTTAAGAACCTCTAGCTCTAGATACATACTTAAATAATAGAGTAGGAACCGAGAGATGACTTTACGTAGATAAAGACCGTTGCTATCTTAACGAAGGTAGCTATTCTATAACTTAAACTAAATTGAACTAATCTTACTACGAACGTCTAGCTCGTACTTAGTCTAAGTCTTGATTTTAGCGGGTGCCTCTTCCGTTCTAGCTTCCGTTCTAGCTCTAGTCTTAAGTTTATTGCCTTCCTCGTCAACCTCGATTAGCTCTTCTTCTAGATTAGTATTAGAACTAGTATTAGCTTCCTCGCCTAGGAACTAAGTCTCCTATAACGGACTTAGACCTACGCGGCGTAGTAGCCCTTACTACCGAGATTAAGGCTAGGAGGGTGTTATTAATAGTACTATAGATCTATCTAGAGGCTTTCCTATTAGGTCGTTAACGTAGTATAGGAGAAAACAGATTATAAGCGCCTTCTTTCCTAGAGGAAGCTTACGACTACCGCGGCTAAGACGCTATATTAAAGACTCGATATCCTTAGTCTTTAGCTAGCTATACCTAGAAGACGATATAAGCGTTAATCTTATCGATAGGAATACGAACGACTTACTAGACGACGATCTCGATGTCTAGGAAGTTGTTCCTATTACTAATAGCCGTTATACCGAACATAATACGTATCTCTCCGTCGATAGTCTTAAAAGCGTTATAACGCTTAATGCGATTATGCTTAGATATACGAGTAGTATAGAAAGAGACAACCTTATTTATATTAATAGAGCCGCCTTTGCTATCGTATATATACTTCTTCTTATCGTTTAGTAAGTTCTTACTCTTCTCTATAAGCTAACGGCGGATAGTGTTATAAGTATTTTGCGTAAGCTTTATACTATCGATAAAAGTAAGACTCTTCGTAATTCGCTCTAGGGTAGTACGTCTATACTTGTCGATAGCATCCTTTAGTAGGAAGTATAACGGATCAATGTTACTAGAGTTAACACTAATATTCTTCGGGAGGGTTTTAAAGATATACTTTATATCTATACGGTTAACGCTCCCCCTTAGAATCTTAGTATAGAACGCCTTTGTTAGGTAGACAGGACGGAAGCTACTATACTTGATTATATACTTAGTAACATCCTAAGACATAGTCGTAGAGAGCCCGAGCTAGACTATGTTACGGCGGAGAAGCTAGCGGAATTCGTCGATCTAAGTATATCTAAAATGGTTAGTATAGCATAGCATAGTAAACACAAGAGTAGGCAGGGTATACTCTAGACGAAAGTCAATCTCTAGATCACCCTACTAGTATACAACGTACATTTTATCTACTACTACGAGGCTAATTCTGTCTTAGACGTAAGGCTACCGAATCATCGCTCGAAACGCCTTATCGGATGCTTACTCTAGCCTAAGAATAACGAGCCCGTAGTAGCCCTTTTTAACGTTAAGGAGTAGCTTTAGATTAGCCGTCTTAGTGTTAGTATTAACATAGCATACGCGGAGGAGACCGCTACTCTACTTAGTAAGACGGTTTATATCCTTAGCCTACTCTTTACTAAGGCGTAACAATAGAGTAATCTATAGGAGGTTAGTAATATATTAAGCGTATACGACATAGTAATATACCTAAATTACTATTAAGCCTATAAGGATGTAGAAAGCCTAGATTAGTAATGTCTTTCTAGCTCTAGTCTTAACGATATTTATAATATTAGACTACCTAAAGATCAAACCGTATATATAGTCGATCTGCTACTAGTTTAGCTTATAGTCCTCGGTAGGATGTATTAACTTTAGGACCTTGTACAGCCCTTGCTTAGTTATGTTACGGTAGACCTTAATAGCTTTAAAGTACTAGCTAGCGTCGTAGAACAACATCTAAGTCTCCTTAACAGATAACTCTATCTAGATCTTAGCTATACGGTCGCGGAAGTACTACTCTATAGCTTAACGATATACATTAATCTTAGGCTTTAGTCTGATTATATCCTACTCGATCTCGCGTACGCGCGTACGCGAAATTCTCCTACCTATCTTAGCCGTATAGATCTCATCCTTAAAATGCCGAGTAACCTACTATAGTAGCTATAGTATCTAGACTAGAGCGTAGTAGAACTTCGGCCGACTACGACTAATCGTACTACGGCCTACTAGGAGGGTAGTAGTACGAATAAACGTAGATTCTACTACGATAGTAGTCTTTCTCGCGGCCTAGCTTTCCGCCTTTTTCGAACGCTTGTTCTTACGCGGTATAGTATTATAGCCGATAGTAGGTAGGTAGGTAGGTAGGTTAGAAGTAGTATATAGGTACGCGGTAATAGTTAGAGCTATTTAACGAAGTTCGAGAAGTTACCTAAGGGATAAGTAATAGAATCGGAGACAAGATGTTCCGTAATCTACGGTTAGCGAGTAAATTACTTAGTCGTTAAAAGCGGGACTACGATTACTCTAGATACGTTAACTTTATAACACCGTACGTACGATCTAATACTTAGAGGTTCTAGAGAAGACTACGGGGATAGAGCGTATATGTTTTGTCTACTAATAAGGGCGTTGTTTAGTACTATTATTAGCCTCATTCGTAAAGTAAACAGAGCGAATTTGAATTATATATAACTCTATAAAATAGTAGAGCGTATCTAGCTCGTAGTTCTAGGCGCATTAATGTTAAATATGTTAAACTATATCAAACATATGCTTACGTATAGTCCCCGCGTATTTATATAGCTATATTTATAAAGCGTAGTTTATAGTAAATATTTTACTGTTTAGTAAGGAGGTCTTGAATTGAGGATTTTCAAGCTTTAGCGCGAACTGTCATTAGGCGCTCTATAGAGCATTAGTCACCCCCATCAATATATTCAAAGGGTGCTAATGAAATCGGAGGAGCGCCTGTTTGGAGGTAGAGTATCCTTGGTGCGGCATTCCAGGCTATCGGGTATCCCCAGCTCGACCTTCTTGATCTGTGGACACGACACCCGCCGCTCGTAGGACTCTCAAGCTTATAAAACCTGTCGTGCATGAGTGCACCGTTCATCTCACCGTCTTCCTGTGTGAGACGGCGAAGCCAGATTTTCCAGCGAGAATTCACCCAAGAGCTATCCCGCTCCACCTTCAAATGACGACGCAATGAGAAAACAAAGTAAGAATTTCCTCATCAAGTCTTCATATGAGCATAATCTTTTCACAGGAATTACATCACAACATTCGAATACATGCATCTCAAATAGGGAAACTCAACTCAGACATCATATAAGTTGTGTTCATTCTTCTACTTGCATCCACACTCAAGCCGTCCAACATCAAAATCATGGCCATCCGTCAAATCATATCGCATTCCATTCCATTAAAAGAATGTCCATTTTCACTCCGCCAAAAAACAGTCCAGCAATGCTCAACCCAAATGAATGTCCACATGCATCCGCCAATGACGACAAACCATTCCAAATCTCACTTGTCCTAGAGCAAACCCATTGTCCCCTAGACCGCCCAGCTGATAGCTTCAAAGCCTTCCCCATATTCCCTCTTGCATGGATCGCGTCCCCAGAATCCCCCGCCAAGACAGTAATAGCCACTGCGGCTTTTCAGCTCAGATGGCATATCCGTTCGTTGTGCCCAAGTGCCATGTCGTTTCTTGCAGAGGGATTTACCCAAGTCCCGGGAGTGGCCTTTGCAGTAGCTCAGATATAGTATACCGGAATCAGAGACCTCGGCGACATTAGAAACGGGAGCGACCTCGGGGACGGCGGCCTCCTCAGGCATGGTAGCTTCCTCAGGGACGGTAGCCTCCTCGGGGAGGGTAACGGTCTCAGGGAGGGTAGCGGCCTCAGGGAAGGTCGCAAACTTAGGGAAGCCAGCGGCCTCAGGTAAGGTGGCGGCCTCAGGTAGGGAACGTACCTGAGGGACTGCAGCGGCCTCCGAGACGGTAGCGGCCAACAGTGCCATGGCGGCTAGGTTGAAGAATTGCATCTTGATGGTGGATATTGGTGGAGAGTGACGAGGCTGTTGGCAAGTGTGGGAGGTGGTTGATCGTTTGTTTGGAGACGATGAGCGATTGTTCGTAAACGATGAGCGAGTGTTTGACTGTGCTTGATGTGAATTTCGGAGGAAGTTCATCTGCATATATATATGTGTGTGTGTGTGTTCCCCAAAGCAATTGAGGCTGTATAGCCCCTGTCAGCTTTCGATCTCGGACTCTCAGGACTCCAAATTTAAATTTAGGTAAGTTGGTTACAGACCTGCAAAATTCCGTATATAGAATGTGCGCCGAAGAAGCGAGAGGCTTCTTTCCAGAAAGCAAGCAAGTCTTTCGACCAATGTGCTTGCTCGAAGATTGTGACGCGGTCTACGTGCTAAGCGGATTGGTCACAATTACTTGACGGGCAAAGTGCGATGACGCTTCACAGAATACCATATCCGAACTGTCACGGGAAGTTCGCCAGGGGATCGCTTCCATTATTCTTGCTTCGGCACTTCGAGAGAGCTGGGTGATGTTGTGTTGTATTTTGGCCTTTTCACCCAGCGTGCCAACTTTCAACAAGCAATATGCATGCAGCAGCCTCATGTAAACGCTCTTGCTTGGTAGCCGGTACCTGATCGAAGCAGAAGAACCTCTCCACCTGACCAGCTCTGTTCAGTGAGATTGAGCATGGAGTTGTAGATCGCCCAGGCACGAAACGGTAGCAAAGTGATGGCCAAGCTTCTAGCATCCGTGATGAAAACGACTTCACAACCAATTTGCAAACTTGCTCATACCCTCAATCTACTTGACCTATTACCCAATTCCTGGCAATACCCGCGTTCAGATAGTGACCGATGGTAGCCCATAAGCAACCTCGAAGCAAGAATGATAGCATTCTTCCAGATCGTTACCAAACAGACAACCATCTCTCTGTTTTTAGTATCAACAACCAACACGAAGACAGCAGACTTGGTACCTCTGTATACATCCATCATTGATGGTTCCCCTTCACCGCCCGGTGATTGACGTATCAATCCAGTATCCTGCGCCGACAAAGTTACTGATGACCAGGACAATCCCTAGCTGTGACACAACAAACCAGCAAGCGAAGACTTGTATACGGAGTACTTGAGCCAAAACTTGTCAGCCGCCAAATGCCGAAGAGGTGAGTTTGTGACCGCGAATATTGGAGAAACGAGTGGGTGTGTCGCTTCGTTCTGGGAAATATGAAGCATGCTGATTATAGCGATCAAATACCAACAACACCTCCTTTGAAACTGCCTCCGAAGCGGCTGCGATACACACCCAAAGACGAGAAGAAAGAGAGGACTTGTGCAAGAGCATGGAGCCCAGAAGCCAGGTGCGATCAAACTTTTGCAAGGTCCGGAGTATCGATGCGTGGCACCCCTGATCTCCCCATGGAGAATTTAGCTTGGCTCGACAGGCAATACAGTACTTGGCACCCCCGAGCTTCAAAACACGAGGCAGACTAGGATGTGTCTGTTCGTCATGCAGCCGAAAGCTTGCAGGAATCAAGAATGTAGTGAAGAACAAGAAGAAGAAGAAGAAGAATCCGAGCTAGCATCGCATCCAACCCATCATCAGAACCTTTCACCCCTCAGCTATTTTTACCACCACCACCACCATTCCCCTCATCTCACCATGCCAACAAGTACAACCCCTAACCCGCATACGGGAAGCTCCATCAGAAGACCAAGGATTCTTTCAGCCAATGTGCTCGAAGATTCGGCGCGACTTGAGAATCGGATTGGTGCAAGAATCTTTGCCAGGGACTTCGGTGCTTCCCGTATGCGGGATAGAGGTTGTACAGTACAACCCTACCCCGACTTCGCAGCCAAAAACTTGGGCAAAAAGCAGCTCGCCACGATTCCCACGTCCGTATCGCCAGTTGGGACTTCACTGAGCTCATAGTCGGGCCACCAGTTTCCAGCAGCCCAGCTTGACCATCCAAGAAAAGCATCCCCGTAGTTGTTAAGCGTATCAAGAACGGGACAAATGATGTCAATACAATCCTGTCCATTGCCACCTCCCAGCTCCCCAATAAAAGCCTGCCGACCAATTCCTCGCAAAAAATCGCCAACGGTAGCGAATTTAGCGGCTAGAGTGTCATTGCAGGTTGTCAGAGTGCCGCCCGCGGAATCAAAGTACTGATGTAATTCGAAGATGAGGTTCGTGGTGCTTCCATCTCGGTTCACAACTCCCTCAAGCGCAGCCGCACGATTAGGAAAGTCGATCGCGTTCGCGTAGTTGGAGGGGGAAAGTAGGATGATCTGGGAAGTAGCGCCTGCGTCACGGATGGCGTAGACGACTGTTTGGAGAGTCGCGGCCCAAGTATCCATGTTGAAATCTGTGGTGCCGGCAGTGTCGTGGGGTTCGTTCATTGTGCCGAAGATGATTCTGTCCTCGGAAGCCCAGTAGGAGGCGATTTGTGACCATGTTTGGGCGAGAGTGGCGGCGGAGGGACCGTCTTGGCCTACGATGCCGCCCCACCAGCGGGCGTAGTTGTGGATGTCGATGCTGCGTGCTGTTAGAATTGTTGATGCTATTGGGAGAAGAGTGTGAGACTTACATGCAGTGAGCACCTGTATCGAGACAAGCTTGGAGGAGGGCGTTGTATTCGGTCATGTAGGTCTGGTCGAGAACGTTCGTTGTGAGGTCGTTGTTTACCAGCCTTTGCCATGGAACTGGGAGACGAAAGACGTTGAAGCCGTCGACGTTGGCAAAGTGTTGCATTTGGGTAGTGGCCTGGGAGAGGGTTGGGCATTGGTATTCGCCGTTGTAGGAGTCTTCTGGTCGGTAGTTGCCCTGTATTGAAGTGTTAGAGGTGGGTTGTGATGTCGCTTGCAGGAGAATTGCATACGCTGGTGTCCATGCCGATGTCACCTGGATGTAGTCAGTACCTATGTTTTATTGTACCACAAGATCGATTCAAAACTCACATCCAGCAATGTTGACACCTCCCAAATAGACGGCCTGGGTTTGAGCCAGCAGGCCCGCAACAGCCAACGATTTAGCAAACATGATCGATATTCTTCCCAAGAAACCGAAGAAAAGCTGTGAAATCCTGAAAAGTACTTATCGACATCTTTGCAGACATATATGTATAAAAGACAAGCCGGACCAGTATTGCCTAGTTCGGTGAACTAGTCTATTCATGATGAGGTGGAGCGGGTCGAAGGATCACACTAGTATAGTGTCGTGTTGGTCTTTTTGCCAGCTCGAAGCTTTCGATACGAGAGTAGAAGCGCCGTGTACTCCTCTTTTACTCTCCACTTGCTGGAAGAGGACAATATTACTCGCCGGAAATGCAACATCTCGTTGCTGCCGACGTATATGCTAACACTTGGCATCCACTCGCAAGAACTCAGCGTGGGGGTGGTTCTAGGGCAAGATGTTCATATTTTGCAAGGCGCGAAGGGCATGACTTGCATGTTCCAAGTCCACGACGGTGTGGTGGTCTTTGTCGTTCGCTTCAAGTACGGGATTCTTTCGGCCATGAGGGGCGCGCTTTGCTTCTTGATGGCAGCAGTCGATGCCAGCGTCAATATCTATGGCGTGTTCTTGACTCGCTTGAATCATGATAGAAGAAAACATCGTCTGCACAACGCGGCGACACTCGCTTGTCTGGGAGGACGCGAAGGCTCGAGGTCGTCGCGTAGCAAGAACCTGCCAAGCTATGTTGGTAGATGACAGCTTCGCTTGCGTTCCGGCGAGGCTAGTAGATCGAGGCGAGTACTCTGCGGTCCAAAAGTGTACATGGCTTCTGATCCAAAGGTGTGTTTCAAGGATTGTGGCCATGTCGAGTTCGGACAAAGCATCCCTTTGGGGTATACTCGCAAGCAACGAGAAAGCAGCTCAGTTGTCCAGTGAGGGTGGGAGCAAGGATACTGTATGACGTCCGTTCATGAAAGCCATCCTGTCATGATCTTTCTTTGAAGAGGATCTGATGACTTTCCAACTTGAAGGGACAGTGAATGAGGGAAACCCAAGATCCCGTCGGTGGAGAAGGGAAGATGCTCATCAATTACCTTATGCTGCGTAACGATATCTCTGCTAGCGCCGTTATTATCGGTAGATTATCGGGGGCGCTAAAACAATCAAGCGGATCGCGTCGTGTTCGTCAGGACAGCCCGAGCTTCACAATCAGCATCAGCAGCTCCATCAACTCGAACTGCCCTGGCGATATGAAGACAGCTGGAGGAGAGACAGATGGAGCCCTTTACCTTCGCCAGCTCGTCGGAGCTGCGCACGCGAGTGGCAGTCAAGGTGTGGGTGAGACTCGCAAAGACATCAAACCACACGAACTGACCTGTTTTGATGCTCCAGCAACCGACTTGAGGGCTACGAGAAGGCGCTCCCCTACTCGACTCTGCTCAAACGGGCGGATCTGCGGCATCGCGGCAGCAATCTGAGTTCCAACTCGGAAGTGTACATCACCGTCCAGCCTTTTGCCGACTCGAAACCGCTGACGGTGCACGCGCAAACGCCCTACAAACACTTCAAGAACGGACGCATCTGGAATTCCTGGCTCTCGCTGCCCGTCGACTACAGTTCCCTCCCAGCCAACACACAACTCGCGATCACCGTGTGGGATCTGTCGCCAATCAACCCAAATGGCGGCGACAAACACCATCACATCCCCTTTGGAGGCACCACCATCTCCCTGTTTGACGAGGATGCGACACTGAGGACTGGAAGACAGAAATGTCGCATTTGGAGACACAAAGCGGCCGATGGCTTCTCCGACACCACCACGCCCTGGCAGGAAGCGGCAAAGCGAGGGCGAAGAGGACTCCCTCAAGCGCCCGTTGTAGTCGACGAGCGGCGCAGTCGACGCGATGCTGAGCTGGACCGGCTGGTGGGCCTGATGAAGGAGCATGAGGGAGGCAATATGACGGAGAACCGGTGGCTGGACAACATGGTCTTTAGGCAGGTCGAGAAGCTTGAACGCCAGCAGACTAAAGACATGACTCGCCCTACCATGTCGACGAGGGCGAATGGGGACGAGTCTGACATGCAGTGTGCTGAAGGAGACCCGGATCACGTCGACGGTACCTACTTCCTCTACATTGAATTCCCCCGCTTCGACCACCCCGTCGTCTTCTCCGATTCGGAATATCCGCCGCCTCCGCTCACCCATATGAAGGCTCAGAGTGGTCCTGGCGCGGGAACCGTCAATTTCAAGCCACCTCCCGACATCACGCTCGGTCCGGGAATCCAGTCAGACGGCGAGACGGATGGTGGTGGAAACCTGATTGGCATCTACGACCCGGAAGTTGGCTATGCTGAGAATCCCGCCGAATCAAAACATCGTCGCTTGATCAGAGGCCAGCGGAATGCTCTCGACAGAGACCTCAAACCAAACCCAAAGATGCGCGATTTCCTCAACAAAGTCATCGCGTATGGTCCGACCATTGAGCTGACCGACAAGGAAAAGGACGAGGTCTGGCGGTTCAGACATCATCTCAGCCGGAACAAGCGTGCACTCACCAAACTGATCAAGTCGGTCAACTGGAATGAGCCGAGTGAGAGTCGACAAGCCATTGCTCTCTTGCCAAAGTGGGTCGAGATTGATGTTGATGATGCGCTCGAAATGCTGGGTCCTGGGTTTGAGAATCCTGCTGTACGAGCCTACGCTGTTGACCGTCTGAGAAAGTCCGACGATGAGGAGTTGTTATTATATCTCCTCCAGCTCGTGCAAGCTCTCAAATTTGAACCACAAACCATCAGCAAGGAGCAAGATGAAACAGACTCCTCCCTCGCCTCCTTCCTCATCGCTCGTTCAGCTGCCAACATCAAAATGGCAACATTCCTCTATTGGTACCTCGACGTCGAAATCAAGCTCGGCCCGTCTGACAAGAAGATTGAAAAGACCGACAAGCAAAAATTCTTTCAACGAGTCATAGACGACTTCATGGCCGAATTGGAATCCACTCCCGAGGGACAAGAACATCGAAAAACTCTCCACCGTCAAGGAGACTTCGTCGTCACTCTCAACAATATCTGCACGGAGATCAAATCCATGAAGGGAAATCGTCTAGCCAAGATTGAGCATCTCAAGAAGCTCATCGCGCTCCCCAAGAATGGCCTCCTGGAATTCAAATCTCCACTCCCCCTTCCTCTGGATCCCTCCGTGATGATTACGGGTGTCGTACCGGATGACGTGAATGTCTTCAAATCCACCCTCTCCCCTATCCTCCTAAAATTCAAAACCACGACCGGGGACATCTACCCTTTCCTCTTCAAAAACGGCGACGACCTCCGCCAGGACCAATTGGTTGTACAAATCATCGCGTTGATGGACCGTCTTCTCCAGAAAGAGAATCTGGACCTCAAACTCACACCCTACCGCGTCTTATCGACTTCCCAACTTGCAGGAGCGGTGCAATTCATCCCCAACACCGTCCCACTCAGCACAATCGACAAAGGAGACCCACGCTACAACGGTTCCATTCTCGAATTTTTGAGATTTCATAATCCTCCAAAAGAGGGAAAGGAGAGTGTCATGAGAGTTGATAAGCAAGCCATGGATAATTACATCAAGAGCGTTGCTGGGTATTGCGTCATTACCTACCTTTTAGGAGTCGGGGATCGTCATTTGGATAATTTGATGATGGCTGAGGATGGGAGATTCATGCATATTGATTTCGGATTCATTCTAGGCAAGGACCCCAAAATGCTCGCCCCCGCTATGAAGCTCTCCCTCGGAATGGTAGAAGGTATGGGCGGCTTCCCCAGCGCCGCGAATCCCGAAACTCAGTACGGTGTGTTTCGACAGTATTGCTTTACTGCTTATACGACTTTGAGAAGAAGTTCGAGTCTGATTCTGAATTTGTTCAAGTTGATGCAGGATGCGGGAATTCAGGGGCTGGAATGGGCGGGGCCGGGGGATGCGGCTTGTAGGAAGGTGGAGGAGAGGTTTAAGTTGGGGGATAGTGAGGAGGTTGCTGTGGGGTTGTTGGGGAGTTTGATGGAGAGGGAGATTGCCGCTTGGGGTGGGGCTGTTATTGATCGGTTGCATAGTTTTGCTATGGGGTTGAAGGGGGGTTGAGTTTTGGGGGAATGAGGGAGGAGGGGAGGGGGTTGGGTTGGATTGAGAGGACTTTTTTTATCCAATGAGGTACCGTTGGTGTTGAGCTGCCGGCATTTTTGGTAATTGGTTGAGATGAGGGTCGCTAATGCATTGGATGAGTGATGGGGGGTTAACAAAGTGTGTTGTTGCTCGTTGGCTTTGAAATCTCTGTCTACTGCTTTGCTGATATCTCCTTGCCAGAGGATTGTAACATGCCAGCAATCCTCGGCCTTGGCCGTGCAAGTCTTAGATGTTCTTCTTCGCTTGGGCACTGATGTTGGCAAGTCGCATTGGGACTGGTGAGGGGCGGAAAAGGGATGGCGGCGGCCGATCAGGTATACTGGCATGGTGGTATGCTGCGTCTTTTGCGTGGCGTGATACTATATACTCAGGCCATCTTGTAGGTCGAGTGGGTATGTCGTGCCTGTTGGATGTGAAAGAGAAAATTGTGAGACTGTCGATACCTTAGGTTGAAGATGAGGGAGATTGCTGCCTCCTTCTCAGCCGCTCCTCCCTTCCGAGGATGCGACTTCCTTTTACCAACAAGTTGGGGAAGGCATACTCTGGCGGAGCGGAGATTGACAGCACATATGACGAGCTGATTTTGCCATTTGCATCGACTCTTCCGTCCCAGAGATGATGCTCTTTTAACGCAGTACTTGCGTCTAAAGCTTCTAGAGGGCTTTTGATTAATAAAATCGCTCATTGTATGGGGGAAAGGCCTAGAGACACAAAATTTGTCGGACGTCGACAACTCTGGATGTTGATGGTGATCTTCCTTGTCAAGCTCTGCATCAACATCAAGTCAGGCTGTTGAGCTGGCTCTACCGCTTTCGTCTCGCAGACGCTGACAATGCTCCTTGTGGATTGAATTTGAACCAATAGCGATCAAACACCATTCCATTTCTATGCTCGTATTCCACGTGTATCGGCGCTCGACCTTCAACCTGCCACTCCACGATTCCATGCGCTCCAGATCGATCGATATTCTTGACCACGGGAGGATGAGTAGTAAAGTGCCACTCTCCTGCCCCAAAAGAATGAGTCGACCAAGTCCATGGCCAGTATCTTCTTTCGGAAGACTTCACCCAAGTGTAGGATCTTCCTCCCTCGATACTAATGATTGCCGTATATTGGCCCTTCGAATCTTTCAGCGCCATGTACCAGTCGTCAATATGAGGCTGTTGTACGAGAGACACTGATATCGGTAAGCCTCCAAACTCCTGCGGGACGATTTTGGTAAGAAGTGTGGGAGTATCTGCGATACATAGGCTGCGGTCTAGCTCGGTGATGGATTTGAACCGCTTGTATACAAACTCTGGGATATCCTTGCTGATCAAGACTGTGCTCGTCAGCTCAGCGCTTTCGAGAGCCAGCAAAAAAGTCGCAGAATCGCAGCTGCTTCGAGAAGGCTGCAAAGTGGGAGACTTCGATGAAGATGCTCGAGAAAGAAGACGCTTGATGTTTTGTGGACTGCGAATATGCGGACTATGTTGCTTAGAGATATAACGTAGTCCACGTCGCAGCTAGTCTTGAACATCCTGTTCGATTGGTGAACAAGTTGCCAAAGCTTGAATTGTTGTAGGTCGGAAAGAGGCGGAGAAGCTTTACGACACGCCTCGAGGATCGAGAAGCTGATCCAGTGAAGGTGCCGGCGAGCAGCGAGGATTGTGAACCTCCCAATCTCGTCTTGCAATTCCTGCGGCAGAGCATAGATGCGAGCCTTGAGATTGCGAGGTATGTAGTCCGGCTCCTTCTGCAAGAGTAACAAGGCGACATTGTGTGAGGAGTTCAGCCGGTCCACCAAGCGGTCAGCCAGACGACATGCCGCTGTGCTGGATCTGTTTGGAATGGCTGGGTCCATTGTAGCTGATGACTATTTTGTGCTGGTATTCGGCGTCGATGGATGAATGTTGATGAGTGGAATGGCATCGAGCATGTGGACTTGAGTGGCAGGAGGATGATGTGGAGTGGAATCCGAGCAGGTTTGAACGCTGTCATGTGAAACACTGGAATTCGACCACACATGCGTATCTAGAACTGCGTTGTGGTCGCGACACTTTTCAGCTCGTATTTCCTGCTTATATTACGACTCTAGTCGAATCGGATGTCGAGAGTCTCGGCCAGGCGCGTCAGACCTCTTCTCGAGGCAGCATATAGGGGAAGCATCAATCTGGGAGCTCCGTTGGACCGCGTTGCAATCTCCCTTGTATTGCACGTTCGCAGACCAAAATATGGTCCTACCTTGCGGGTATTCAATCCGGACCGCGTCTCGACCGAGTGCCCAGAAGAGCCCGTGTTTGAAAAACGACAAGGCCTCCTTGCAACTGTTGCTTGGACTTCTCTCCATCCAAGATCTCGAAAACGAAACACGAGCGATAGTCGTATTCAACAGCCCCAAAGCGTTATGTGAGACGGACAACCGGTATAAGACGGTCCACTTATACCGCCTTAACCTTTCCCTTTCCCTTCGACCACGCCTCAAATCTCCCCTCATCACACGTCTCCAAGACTCTCTCCCTCAACTTCTTTGCCACATCCTCAGAAATAGTCTCCAACCAACTCAGCACACCGCTCCTCGTAACCAGCACATTACTACCACCCTCAACACAAGTTGCCCGAAACAACAACTCCAAAACCCTCTCGCGAATCAACTTGTGCGAAGCAGCGCCTGGAGAACTCCACAATGCCATCGCTTTCTCAAAAACATTGCCGCGGCGTAAGACGTCGAGATCCGCAGGTGTTCGCAATCCATCGACTAACCAGTCAAGAACCCATTGTACTTCTTTCCAGTACCCATCGTCATCTTCGGGTAGCGAGAGGACGGTATTGGAAAGCCAATAGTTTGGCATTTTGTTCACTCGCCATTCAGGTCCACGAATTAAGTAACGGTTCAATTTTGGGTAGACATGATGCGCAGGCTCCGTAAGCACATCCAGAGCACGAACACCAAAGGCTCCAGCGATGTAAGGTAGGGCAATATCTGGCTTGTAGTACTGCTGCTCGAAAGTCTCGGTAATCTCTCCGACGAGGAGGGAAAGTTGTGCGCTGTTGTCGAATGAAGAAGATGAGTGGAGGAGAAGCTTGATTTTGTTCAGCTGGGCGAATCCTTGTTTGCGGATATCGCTGTGCTCGGAGCAGAGACATAGTATGAGAGCAGAAACATCTCCATCCTCTATTGCCATGTCGATTTCTTTGAGAGACCAGCGGGTGAGTTCTGGGTGGCTTTTGGGCTCGGCTGGGGGCTGTTGGAAATCGAGTCCCTTAGTGATCGCAGGTGTGGGCTTTGAGGTTTCGGTACGAGAGACGTCCACGGGTAAGTTGACACGGTCTAAGAGTGCCGCGAGTTCGTTCGTCCTGGTACCTTCCAGTTCCAGGGTCTTCCAACCTGGTAGACGACGGATACTCTTGGATACATCTGTAAAAACATCAGCACCCTCATTGCTGTTGAGCTGCAGGAGAGCGAGAAATTTCTCGATCCATTCTCCTTTCGCTTTGCCCTGGGCATTTGGCTTGGCGGCCACAAACGACGCTTGCTCAAGAACAACGGCCACGAGAAGGCTTGGTCTGTCTGCCGCAGAGGCGTCCACTAGCCCATATTTCTTGGCAATGGCATCGAGATCATCCAGATACTTCACCGGCTTACGCGTCGCACGACCGATGCAATCGTCCACGAACTCCCAAGCGACGCTCTCGTCTGAGAGGTCGAGGAGACTTGCCAACAAAGCACTCAATGAAGCGGGTCCCTGTTGCAAAACGTTGTGTTCGGCGAGGACATGCTGGAGTAACGACCGGATCTGTTTGTTCAAAGGCTCTTTTCGGTGGATCCTCAGAAGAGTCACAATGGGAGTGTAGGTTAGTCCTCCTTGTTTGTGGAACCATTTCATGCCTGTGCTGTTTCTTGCGATTGCGAGCAGGTGCTCCAATTCCAGCTTCTTGAGGGCTTGTAATTCCACGGGAACACGCTGTGATGGTACTTCACTGCCAACGAGGGCTCCTGTGAGTGTTGCGGACACATCGAATTGTTCTTCCAGAGCTTGCAGTGGAGCATGCTCGTAGTACAATCGAATGAATCTTGAAACAGCTTCACGCTGTAAAGCATGCTCGAAGTCGTCCGGAATCTGGCGAAATGCAGCGATGATATCCTTCATAGGTGGGCAGCGTTCAATGAATCGTTGCTGCAACTTCTCCGCTGCCTCTTTCCAAAGACGATCATCAGTCGATTGAGGTCGCATCTCCTCGAGTACAGAGCCAAACTTCTGGAAGGCCAAGACCAGAAGACGAATAGCAAAGAATGTGATCAAATCATTGCCGTTGTTTAAGCAGCGTACCAGGACTTTCTGAGTGAGTGGTCGAGGCAGAATGTTCTCGATCATGATGGAGGTCTGTGCTGGCAGAGCTGCTTTGCCCTGTTCGTGGCCGAGATTGGTTGGGACTGGAAGACGCACAATCTCGAACAGAAGTGATGCATATCCAATCCAAGTGTTGGTCAGTTTTGGGTCCATAGGCATTGTCTTGTCCGCAAAGTAAGCCGCGACAAGTTCGGGAGCCGATTCGAAACATGTAAGGAGTAGTTCGCGTTCACGCTCATCTGTCTGTGCGCGGAGGCTCATCGTCCAGGATAGCAAAGTGGTGTTTCGAACGTTCAGCGGCTCCTCTGAGTCGTAAAATTGGAGACTATCCAGGCCAAGATCCACGAATATCGAGGAGCGAGTAGCGTCCGAGTTGGTTGTTCCTGGAGGATACCAGCCGCTCTGACGTAGCAATCCATATTGAGGCGTGGTGCATACTGATTTGAGCCAGCTGAACGCTTTCGGGGATGCCGCATGCCCTCCTTCACTTCGAGTTGCCACTTCAGTGACTCGCTCCAAGTTCTGATTGCTGAGGATTGCAGCCTTGGCAGATCGAGGTAGTTCGGTATCCTTCAATACGCTTTGTTCGAGGGTAGTGAGGAGCTCATTCACAAGCTCGGCCGGATCATCGCGGAGATGTTGGAAGAGTGCATTGCACAGGGGTTTGTTCTTGAGAATGTCAATCTTGCCGCCTTCATGAAGGTACTTGAAAAGAGCCAGGATAAACCGGATGGTCAAAGTTCGAATGGAAGGTCTGCGCCGTGCTTCTTCCTCGGATATGCTGAATTTGAGGTCAGTTGTGATGCAGACGCCATCTCACTCGCACTTACTCTTGCTTCACCATCCCCAAATTCCTCCTCAAAGAGCTGCTATCAAAAGTCTGCTCTCGCTTATCATAAACCTCCCTCGCCATGATCCCGCCATCAAAAGTGGTAACTTCAATCAGCAATCGAAAGCATGGCGAAATGACAAAGTCCTTGTGCTTCGGAGCATCGAGACACCGCTTCACAAGCCTCAAATGCTGATGCTGTAAAATCGTCTTGCACAGCAGATTTCCTTGATCCCGCAAATCCAGAATGCCCGACAAAGTCTTCAACAGCAAAGCCAGAATTGCGCATATCGAAGACGCTAAATGGTCATTGTTATTCTGATTCGCGAAACTCCACGCCTGCCACAGCTGGCGTAAGAAAGGCTTCTCCAAATCCTTCGCATCGGCTGGGCGTTGAGTTTCCAGGTATTCTCGTAGGATAGAGATTTGCCGCGCGCGATTGTCTTCTTCTCGGTGGTAGAGAATGCTCTCCAGAAAGGCTTTGAAAGATGCGATGCCGTTACGTAGTTGATTGATTCCATCTTGACGAAAAATCAAAAAGTCCTGGAGTTGGCCCGCGAAGTGGATCTCTTCGATTGCAGGAGCGTGGTATTCTGCTCGCGCTCTCTTTGGCGGTCTGTCGCTCTCTTCCACTGCTTCCCGCTTCGACATGTTGTGGGATGTTGGATGATTTGGATGATGGATTGCTGGAGAATTTCTCGAGGTCCGAACAAAGTAAGGCACGCTAGGCCCATTTCAGCGCGATATATCGAAGCTTATTTACGGAGACAGCTCAGATGCGATTTAGATATCCACATTACAAGTCTGTCAATGTTTTTCAATGCGAGATCAAGAGGCTTCAGATTTTCGATGGTTCACTAACTTTCGGGGGAAAGGACTGTACTGTACGATAATACACAACCAACTACACATGGGTATATACTCAAACGCTTCATTCATGCATCATGCCACATCCCATATCCTCAGGAGCAGCTTAGTCGCGTCATTCATATATCGTTCCACTTCCCATATCTTTGGGAGAATTGGAACGTTCCTTGTCTCTTTGCTTTCCACAACCTCATTCCTTTCATCCGCAATGAGTCTTCCTCGGTTTTCTCGCTCACAAGAAGTAGTCTGCAACAGGCTTCTTGCTCGGCATACCTCTCGAATCCTGTGGCGCGGCCTCGAACACCCTGTACCTCCTGCCCGGGCCAACCTTTTGCTCTCCAGCCCCCTGGCTCCTCCCGGCGTCCCCATTACTGCCACGACCATAGCCTCCATTCTCGTCTTCGCCCAATTCGAGGATAGCCGCAACATTCCCACATCGATAGCAGTAGTTCGGTGCGGACCACACCGTCACAATGGTGCTATCGAACATCTCCTTGAAGCCTTCCATGACCAGCTGATGCGCTCTGCAGATGAGGCTGAGGTCGTTCTTGTAATTGAAGCACTTGACAATATCGGCGCCGAACAAGAAGCCTGCACCGCGGGGAGACAGGCCCCAGCCGTCGATTTCATCCGGGTCGGACCAGAGGAGATCGCACATTGCGCCTTCGTGTGGGACTTCCTGTTTGCGGTCCAGTAGCCTGATCTTATCGATGCTATCTATGAGTGGAGAAAGTCCGCCATGCACGCATAGTACGGCGCCGCCGTTGTTTCCTGAGGATCCGCCGGATGAAGATGTGGCGCCTGTGCCTGGAGCACCGGTCTGTGAAGCTGCAGGTGTTTGCGATGGTGATGATTGCGGGTACGTCGGCGCCGGCCCGTTGGCAGAAGGGCGATTGCGAGGGAAGCGGTTGATGATGTTTCCTTGTGAATTGAGAATCTCAATCTCGATGTCTTCACTATCGGCGTTGGCCTGGGAAGGATCCACAAAAGCGGCATCTGTGGGTGAGAGTTCGGTGGAGGCACCGAGGACGAGCGCACCCAGAGCGAGGTAGTCAAAGACTTCACAACAGTATCTATAAGGGGTTGAGCAATTTTACGCAGTTGGAATGAAGTAAAGGACTTACCTCCAGACATTCGCGCTGCCGTATTTTCGTAAACATTCATCGTAGAAGCCGTAGACGGTCGTGATTTGGCGGGATTCGTGATTGCCGCGAATGAGAGTGATGCGGTCTGGGTAGCGAACTTTGAGGCAGAGGAGAAGGAGAAATGACTCTAGACTGTAGAATCCACGGTCGACAAAGTCGCCTGCAGATGATCAGTCTAGCGAGAAAAGGGGTTGTCAAGATTACTTACCCATGAAGAGGTAGTTGGTGTCCGGCACATCGCCACCAACGCGGAAGAGTTCCATGAGATCGTGGAATTGGCCATGAATGTCACCGCATATCTGTAGAATGCCCACCATTAGTTCCAACACAGCAGGAATGCTGACTCTGCATGCCATACCGTCACTGGAGCATTCACACTCGTTACATTGCCCTCTTCTATGAGCAGCTCGCGGGCCTTGAAGCACAACTCTTTGACATCGCGCTCGGGGATTGGCCGACAACTCCTCAGCTGCTCAATCTGCTTGTCGAGATTGGACATGATGCCCCTGCCCCGCTGCGCCCACCGGCGCCTCTACTCCTCCTCCGCGGGGCGAAATGTGTGAGTGGAAACACGGTCCTTTGCGCCGGGCGTTGTGGTGATCGAGGCGGTGGTGGAATCGGCTGGAGAGCTTGTTGATATGCCGCTTGACAATATTGTGCGCGGGCTTCAAATGCTGGTTGTGAGGTGGAAAGCGGTATGAGGGAGGATCATTCACGCGACCATCTCCGAGCGCGTCGTTGTGAAGGCATCGATAGCCCAGATTTTAGACTTTCGGGCCAGCCCGAGTTATCGACCCCACGAGTTCGGTTCGCTCGAGATCCTCTTCCTTCTTTCCTTTTCTTCCTCTCCTCTTGTACCCAGCGACAGACAACCCGTGTCCTCGTCTCACGGAAGGACGGATCCAACGAGTTACTTGTCATACTCGCACAGTCGCTACACCACGAATATAAGGCTAGGAAGAAAACCAAGCAACTTCATCCCGGCAACACCGTGTCCGCCCATCTTTGAGCCTCTTGCAAACTCACCTCGCGTTCTCCGGTTCGTCACAGCACGATGCTCCTAAGAAAAGGGTCCCCATAGGATGTGTATCAAATCTTGTCATGAGAAAACAAGGCTTGATTCTGTCGATCCCATCTCGAGCAGCTACATGTCTTTTAGGTTATGCAGAGCGTTTGCTATGTGCGAACCACAATCATTCAGGATCGAATGTGACGAGTCAATGGCCAACATTATGTCCTTGGAATCTGATCGAGCCCTGGACAAGCGGAAAGGAGGAGCTCATATGTGGTACGTACCTCATAGGTTCCCCGCATTGTTGCCCCAGGAGTGTTGAGCAGCAGCCTGTCTTTACAGAGCCACTGGGATGATTCGTAGCCTGGTTTGTTACGCAAAAGGAAACCTCCAAGACCACATTCCCATCCATCTCGCTGCAAACCCCGCCTGCAGGAGACGGCAATACGGCTGTGGTACCCCTCTCCCAATGCATCTGTCTGTATAAGTATCTTTTCACGAGTGGAACAGACACTATCCCCAAGAGTTACATTCCCAATCTCGTACCATCATGGCATCCTTCAAAGGGTACGACCTCATTGTTGTTGGTTCCGGTTTTGCAGGCTCTCTAGCCACCCTTAGTTTTCTCGAAGAATGCAAGAAGAACAATAAGAGCGGCCGCGTGACCCTCGTCGAGGTGGGAAAGGAAGGTGAACGTTGCGGCGCGTCTCGCTGGACGATGGCGTACCTTCGTCTCGATAAAAACCTGGACTTTGGTGCGCTCCTTCTCCGCACCACACAAAATATGCTCGCTAAGTGGCATTCTCGCAGACAAGGAATGGGTAACTGAGATGCGCCGCGTCTCAAATGGCATAGCCGACGAGGAGTACTGTGAGAAGCTTCGCCAGGAAGCACCCATCAGCGCACGGTACCTCGAAGAACGCGGTGTAAAGTTTGTGCACCATGACGAACCCAACGTCTTTCTCGAGTTCGACACCGACCAACACTTTGTCTTCCCAGAAGGAGGTGGCGAAGCCATCATCAAGAAAGTTTTCGAACACATCAACACCTTCGACAATGTTGATATTCACTGGGAAACTGAAGCCATTCGGCTCATGACCGACGATACTGGATCCATTCGTGGGTTGAAAGTCCGCAAGAATGATGGTCTACTTCATGACCTGCTGGCGCCGAATGTTGTGCTAGCTTGTGGTGGGTTCGAGGGCAACCAAGAGATGCTCGCGAGGTATATTGGCCGAAACTCCCATAAACTACCTCTTATCGCTCCCGGTATCAAATACAACCGCGGAGCTGGACTGCGTATGGCATTGGAAGTAGGTGCCGGCACAGCGGGTTCCTTCGATGGCATGCATTGCGAGCTCGTTGACACAAGAGCCGGAAAGCCGGATGCTGTGATTTGGGGTACAACATTGCTTCATGCCCTGTTACGTATTTGACAATACTGACAATCGACAGGCCACAATTACGGAATAGTAGTAAACCGCGCCTCTCAACGCTTCTACGACGAAGGCCAGCGCCACCTTTTCGCAACGTTCGAAATGATCGCTCTCGAATGCTGGCGAGACCAAGACCAATCCTGCTTCTTCGTGACCGACGATCCGATCATGCAGCGTTTCAAGGGAAGTTGGGTGTACGATACAACCGACAAACCGCCTGAAAAGGCCGATACTATCGAGGAACTCGCCACCAAGCTTGGATTGAAGCCAGAAGAATTGAAGCAAACAGTGGATGAATATAATGCTGCTGTTGATGACACCACAACTTTCGATCTGATGAAGCTGGATGGGAAGGCGACAAAGGGATTGAAGGTTAACAAGACTAATTGGGCGCAGAAGATTGAAAAGGGGCCGTTTTATGGGTATCCTATGACGGCTAATTTGACTTTCACGTATGTTGCTGAAGAGCTTGCGAGCCTGTGCAATCTGGGCAAAATGCTGACGCTGGTAATAGGTACGGCGGCGTTAAGACTGACCTAGAAGCTCGCGTGCTCTCGACCAACGATGTACCAATTCCGGGACTCTGGAGTGCTGGAGAGATGACTGGGTTATACTACAACGAATATCCTCCTGCGACGTCCTGTTTGAGGAGCATGACTTTTGGAAGGCTGGCGGGTGCTTCCATTGCGAAAAATTTGGGGAAACCTTTGGTTGTGGGGAGGTAGATCTCAAATAGGTCCCGGACTGGTTATGAGTATACGAAGGAGCTCGTTTTAATTGTGTCACCACCAAAACTTCGTCTTCATTCAGCGGCCGATAACACCCTGACAAAACGCGAGCACAAGAAACTCCCGGTGACAAACTTGTACTCATTGGCCTTGCGATTCGACTGATGTACTCAGAATCTCAATAATGAAAGGCACAAAGAAGATACGTGCTCTTGAAGAATAGACCTCAGAGCCCGACCAACCCTTTTATGGTTAGCTGATTACTCAATTAAAACGAGCTCCTTCGTATTCTACTGATGTTATCCGTGGACTCGTCTTTGCCACCGCTTCGCTTCGTCTTTCCTTGCCTGTTGATCAAGGCGGAGTTCGGGCCGCTGGTTCTACAGGTCCCGAGGATCCACCCCAGGTTCTCCAGATGTTTCCATTTCTCCAGGGGTTCTCTTCAGAAAACCTCGAGTCAAACCCGTGCATCTTGATGTTCTTTGGGCATGCTTCAGCGAGCGTTGTGATGATGCTGGCATGTAATATCCAATACGAGCTCTGTAACAGCTCTTGTAACAGGTACAGCACAACAGCAATAACAGGTAGGTTCTAGGGTAAGGTAGCTGTGAAAGTGGAGTTGCTGACCATCTTTGGCCCGAGTCTAGACTTTGGCTCTCACCCAGAAGAGTTTCGCGCATATGTGATTCAAATCGCCCGCGCCCAACCGCGTTTTCCCCTGCACTATACTATGTGTTTTCTTTCTGTACCTATCGATATTGAGCGTGCTTTGCCTCAAGAAAGAATGTGGCTTGGTTGAGGAAGGTGGTGAATGGCAGCATGGACGAGAATGAGAAGAAAGAGCTAGGCGCCCTCATTGCCTACCTTTCGCTCGAGACTTCAGCCACCGCAATCTTCCGTGTAACATCAGGAACTTGGGAACAAGTCCACCTGAACGCCGCATTCCAGGCTTTGCCGGATGTGGACCAAGAGCTGGGATGCTTGAGGGAAGCACTGAAGCGGACACATTCGCATGAGCAGGACGAGCAGGACGTTGCAGCGCTGCATAGCCGAGTATTGGAGGGAGACAAATGGCAGATAAGTGTCATAACGAGCCGGCATTGCGTTGCCACAGCACTGCAATCATGCCAGGCACGGATGGTGCAAAATGGAGACTCCAGCGACTTCTCCGCACCACAGGAGTTGGACGACAGAATGGATACAGATGGATTCGACGATGAATCCTTGGACTGGACAAGACATGGTGTCAAGAACATGTCTCCCTGGATTGAGTTCATTCGCAGTTACAATTGGCAGACCACTGGCGTTGGACCCATGGAATCTTGGTGTCCTCTTCTCCGGCAATACCTTCTTCACATGATGTATAACCCGGAGCCACGATTGATTGTCTTTGGCGACGACATGACCTTCATATACAATGAAGCGTGTATAGAGTTCTTTGGAGATAAGCATCCGAGGGCGATGGGACAGCCCTTACCACAAGCTTGGCCAGAGATCTGGGAAGGCATCAAGCCTATGATTGAAACTGCCTACAAAGGACAACCGACCAAGCTTGTCAATTGTCCTATGAATCTCCTTCGGCACGGATACTTGGAGGAAACTTATTGGGACTTCGCTATGGTGCCCATCATTGACAATGAAACTGGCAGAGCAGTCGGCCTCATCGACGAGATCACAGAAGTAACATCCAAGGTGACTGACGATCGACGAAGAATCAACGTCAGCAATTTGAGCGAGCAAACCAAACAAGCCGAGTCCTTACCAGACCTGTGGACCTCTGTGCTGAACAATCTGGAGACTGCAGAAGGTGACATCCCATATGCGCTACTCTACGCCGTGGTCGACGACGTTCCTGATCGTGAAGAAGGCAGCAAGTCTGCAGTGTCTTTTTCATCCGGGTCGACCCCTCAGTATCCTAAGAAATGTATCCTTGCTGGAACAATGGGCATCTTAAGCGAGAATCCCAATCTGGTCGACGAGTTCTCGTTACCTGTGCTCAATACCGATTCGGATCTCGTCCGCTACTGCTCTCAAGCATGGGAGAGCCGGACCGCAACTTACATTTCCACTCGCGATGGGACGCTACCAGAATGGCTGACCGTGCCTATACCTAACCGCAGCTTTGGGGATGAGATAAGAACAGCACTCGTATCCCCGCTGCGATCGGCTGGTGACGATGTACTTGGCATCCTAATCACTGGTACTAATCCCAGGTCGCCCTTGGATGCATCCTACAAGCTCTTCCTGCGCATCACTGGAGAAATCATCGAGAAAGCTGCGGCGTTGATATCCCTTCCAGACGAGCAACGTCGAGCACAGGCAATCACAGACGACATCACAACATCACTAACACAGCAGCTTCGCCTATATACCCTCCAAGCGGAAAGAAGCGAGGCCAAGTTCTCCCGCATGGCTGCCTCTTCGCCAATTGGGATGTACATGTTTGACGCCACCGACGGGAGACCTCTATATGCAAACGCCGCATACATGGAATTGCTGGGTATCTCAAAGGAGGCCCACGCCATAGTCTGCAAACCCACGGCCGGCGCTTGGGAGGGTCTGATTCATGATGAAGACATGTAAGTCTGCACCGAGAAACTAAAGTAGAGGAGTGATCGATTAGCTGACAACACTTGTACTCAAGTGATCGCTTTGTTGAGGCCTGGAAAAGGGTTACCAAAGATAAGGTCGCCACCTCAATCGAATACCGCTTGAAGAAGACTTGGACTTCTGTCGATAAGTCTACCGGACAAGAACTTTCTGGCGAGCATTGGCTTCAATCGACCGCCTTCCCAGAAATCGATCCTGACGGTTCTGTCAGCACTGTGCAAGGTTGGGTATATGACATTAGTCACAGGAAGTTCTCCGAGAGGATCCAGGCTCAGAGGCTCGAGGACGCCCTGGAGAACAAACGACAGACGGAGAACTTTGTAAGGGTCGAATTGCTCGTACCTTACTACCAATGTTTACTGACCTGACACCAACAGATTGATATGACCTCGCATGAGATGCGCAATCCCTTGTCAGCGATATTGCAGTCTGCAGACTCCATCGTGAGCATACTTTCAGGCGATGCGCCCATTCTGAACGAGAGTGTGAGCTTGAGTGCGGAAGTTGCGGAGGATCTCATCGATGCTGCACAGACAATCATTCTTTGCGGACAACACCAAAAGCGTAAGGCAACCTTCGATCCGCCTTCCAACAGCCTCTTCGTTTCTCGAACTAACAGGTTCTCCAGGAATTGTCGACGATATCTTGACCCTTAGCAAGCTCGATGCATCTCTCCTCGTGATCTCACCGGACAAGGTCCAGACTCCAGCTCTCATCAAGAAAGCGCTCAAAATGTACGAGTCCGAAATCGAGCGTGCTGGAATCGATGCAACACTCTGCATAGAGCCCACCTACGAAGAACTCGGCGTAGATTGGGTCGTCCTGGATCCTTCCCGTTTACTGCAAATTATGATCAATCTCCTCACAAATTCGATCAAGTTCACCCAATACTCCGAAGTCCGGAAAATAAAACTTTGTGTAGGAGCTTCCTACCAAAAGCCGACCGGCCAGCACCATGGCATCTCGTTCGTGCCGCAGAGATACAATCGACCCTGTAGGACACCGTTGCCGGAATGGGGACATGGAGAGGATATCTACATCCAGATTGCAGTCTACGATACTGGCAGAGGACTAGATGCCGATGAGATGAAAGTTCTCTTTGGGCGTTTCCAACAAGCGAGTCCAAAGACTTACAAGCAATACGGGGGTTCTGGCCTGGGACTTTTCATCTCGAGAGAACTTTGCGAGTTGCAGGGTGGACAAATCGGCGTAGCTTCTGGCAACGGCCAGACGGTCTTTACATTCTATGTTCGAGCGAAGAGGTGGGTGAAAGAGGAGGTGCTCGTAAAGGATGTCGAAAGTGGGTTTGTGGCTAGTGCCGCTGCCAGTCCTATGGTTTTCTCTCGAAGGGGGAGCGCAGTGCTTGGAGCTGAAGGCGTTGATGGACAGATGGTCGAAAAACTACTGGCTGATGGAACGCTCTTGGAGAGTTTCAAACCTGTGAGACGGGCCTCGACGAGGAGTTCTAGTTCCGTCGATGAGATGGAGACTCTTACCGAGGATGAGATGGAGCATTTGAAAGAGGATGTCAGGGAGGTTGCGCAGGAGGGGACGAGAGTCCTTGAGGAGAGGAAGTTGGAGCGAGCTGAAGTACAAGCGCAGGTGGAGCCCTTGCATGTGCTGATTGTGGAGGATAATACTATTAGTAAGTACTCCAGGGGACCGAAGGGGATTGGCAGGCATGCTGTTTGTCTTTTTGCTCTCGTCCTCACAGTTTTCTTCGATTTTCAGTGGCTGACTTGTCGTGCAGATCAAAAGGTAATGTCCCAGCAACTCCGACGCGCAGGTTGCATAGTGCATGTTGCAAATCATGGCCTCGAATGCCTGGAATTCCTCTCAACCTCCACTTTCTGTGGCTCCTCCATACCCCTCTCGATCGTACTTCTGGATCTTGAAATGCCTACGATGGATGGATTGACGTGTATACGACATATAAGAGAACGACAGCAAACGGGAACGATCGAGGGACATGTACCTGTGATTGCGGTTACGGCAAATGCAAGAAGCGAGCAGATTCATTTTGCCATTGAGGCGGGCATGGATCAGGTTGTCACCAAACCCTTTAGGATCCCGGAGTTGGTGCCGCAGATGGAGGCGCTTGTTGCTGAGACTGCTGCTGCAGGGAGAAGAGGATGAAAGGACAACAAAGCCTATTAGGTCGAGACCCATCGAGAAGCCTTCACAGCCGCGCATGCTCCAAGCGATCCTGCGACAGCAACGATCGATACTCCTGGACAAATTGCCGCACAGCTTGGACAAACCCCTCTAGTTCCTCCTCACTCAGAGCCAGACTGAGTGCCAGGAAGCCACGTCTAGCGATATAGAACCCCTTTTCCAGCAGGAACAGATGCAGTAATCCGGCTAGTACGCTGTTGGCATCAGCTATATCAGCGTGCGATTTGATCGCCGCAGCTGGGGACCTCGTGAAGTGGAAGCACATGATTGAGCCGACACCAGTGACCTGCATCAGAGTCCCCTGGCCGAGCTCATTGAGCCTCTGCCTGAGCTGATCGCCGCGAGCATGCAGCTGCTGCGCTCTTTCGGGTGTGGAGACTTGCTCCAGACCAGCTCTACCGGCAGCCATGGTCAGAACGTTGTTGTTGAACGTGCCGGCATGTGCGACAGCATCTGGACGTCTGGGATCGAACATGGACACGATGGCTTCCTTGCCGCCGAAGGCACCTGCAAGCGATATTAGTAATGTAAAGCGTAATGATATGACCATATGGGTGTACGAACCGAAGGATAGACCGCCTCCGATATACTTGCTGGGATCATAGAGTCAGCATAATTCGACAAATGTGACGGGGTCGTCTTACCCAAGAGTGGTGATATCAGGCCCTTGCTCCTTCGGAAACTGCGACTGAACGCCGCCTCCGTGGTGCATACGGGAGGTCATGACTTCATCGTAAATCAGCACTGCCCTCTTCTCATTGGCAATCGCCCTCAAGCCGAGCAGGAAATCTTTTTGCGCAGGAATCGCGCCTCCAGATCCGATCGTGGGCTCCACGATGATTGCCGCCAAGTCATCGTCTCTTTGCTTGACGAGAACTTTCTTCACGGAGTCCAAGTCATTGTAAGTCGCAATCAAATACTCATGGGGAGCATTTAGAGGACTGCTCTGGTTGCCTTTGAAGCTAAATGCTCCACCATGGTAGCCGCCTGCGAAGACTAGGATCTTCTTCCTCCCGGTGTAGACCTTTGCGGCGGCCAATGCCATCAACGTAGCTTCAGTCCCCGAATTAGTGAATCTCAACAGATCAATACTTGGAAATCGTTCTTTGATGAGCTCGGCCAGCTTGAATTCGTCTTCGTGGTGAGAGCCGAAACTCAGACCTTTCGAAACTGCTTGGGAAATGGCGTTTGTGATGACCGGTTCGGAATGGCCGTAGAGACCTGCTGTGTATTCCCCTAGGAAGTCGATGTAGGTGTGATTGTCTGCATCACGGAGCTTGGAACCAGAAGCTGAGGACACTGAGAGTGGAAAAGGATGGTAGAAGAGGACTGTCCTTGTGTTGCCGCCTGGTAGGGACTACGAAGTGTCAGCTTTGGGTTTGAAGGGAGGCAGACGAACTGTACTCTGGTTGCTCGCTCATATATCTCTTGGCTGTGAGGGTTCGTTGCTGCGAAGTGGTCTGAGGCCGCTTGGTAGGCTTCTTGGGCATTGGTGAAAGGCATTGTTGCGATTATGATTCTGGGAATGGCTCAGACTATCGAGTATCTGGCATTTTGTGAGCCATCAGATTGAGTCAATCTGTTCCTACAGGTATAAGCCCATACATATATGCATTGTGCGTACACCGATGTCGGTAAGCTTATGTAGTAAGAGTTCCTTAACGTATACTCTGTGTTGAGTCATTTATCAAGAAGTGCACCTGAAGGATTATAGCCTTGTAGGGCTTCGCGTCAATCATTTCTCGCCTATCGCGGGGCCCCACGAATGGCGTGAAGAGGTAGGTACAGTACTTTTACCACAGCTGTGTCGTTTGGCTAATAATGGCAGTCTCTCAATCGATAACATACTCGCTATTACTTGGCAACTTGACGTCTGGACGTGACGGCCTGTGACGGGTAAGAACCTGAAGTACCTGAAGAACTAGCGCAGGTTCCCACGCGAACGAAGTGAATGAGAGCAGGGATGTTACCCCTCAATCCGGAGATAAACACCACTTCGTCCCGAGATAGCGTGATCGACCATCTTTCCGAAAGCTGCCGCTCGGCGTGCCTGCTCTCCATCTCTCCACTGCTGCATGCTGCTTGCTGCATCTCGGCATGTAACCACCACAATCCTACCCTGCGGCACGACCAATTCATACAACCATCCACTTGCACCCAAATGCCCAAGAATCCCATGGCGCAATTCCTCGAGCTCAGCCATGAGCTCCTCCACTGCATCTTCATTGAAGTCTTCCCTTCTGATCTGGCTGCTTTGAGTGCGTCCTGTCGAAGTCTGCATGCATACATCCGCCATAACAAGCTCCTACATAAGGATCTTTATGTCCGACACTACGATGAACCTGCCGAGGAAACAGAGTGGGAACGCGGGTTGCATGAGGTGGTCAAGCTGCAGAAGCTGTTCGATTGTCCCAGCAGACAAGTCAAGAAGGAGAATCTGGGATTAGCAGCAACGGGCATTGAGAGGCTGGTCAACACCGCCAACAAGGACCATGAAGAGAGCAAGAACATTGAACTGCTGAATGCTGCATTCCATGACACCGACAACATCGACACTTTCCTCTGCTCCAGCTCCCTATTCGCCAGAGCTGGGAATGAGCTTCAAGTGCCTGCAGACACAGAAGAGCTCCGACAAGCCAGCGCGAAGTTGCATTGTCTGTACGGTGTACCCATTGATGTGCTCCCCGCCCGCTCGTTCCACTCCCTAATTGGCTTCACGCAACTCACCGGCATCGCCGGGGACCTAGCAACCATCACCAGTGCTCGTCGTACCAGCCTCGAAGGCGATCTTCCTCCGCCCTCCTCCGGCACCCGCTCAGCAACGCACCGTCTCCTCACACACACATACGCCCGGAGCAAAGTTTACGATCTGAGAGAGTACAGCGAAGGCACGCTTTGGGGTCCCTTCCTTCCCGACGGCAGTCAACGGGTAGATTGGGAGAAGGTCGAAGCCATCATGATAGTGCTAGGTTTCAATCTTCGCAAGTTCGCGGACCGCAGCGGTGGAAGATTTCCTCGAGTTTGGGAGGATCCGTTCGTGGGCGCTACTTCAGGCTCCTATCGCGCACCTCCTCAACTACCACAGACAACGTCCGAAGTTGACGAAGAAGAAGAGATGGAGCCGGAACTGAAGAGAGTAAGAGATCTAGCTCTCGATCTAGACTCCCGAGACCCATACGGCATAAGTGGCAGCTGGATGCGTGTTGTCTGTTTCCTAGACTACAACGATCTTTACGCCTTCAACTTCACCGAGAGGATTCCAGACGGCCAGAGTCGAGAACCGATTGACACGGAGGAAGGTACGATTCGTCTGACTGAAAGTGTAAGCATGCGCCCTTGCTGATTTGTGGTACTTAGCTATTCGACTGATTCGCATCAAGCTGCAAGTCACGCGGATCGACCCGCCCGGTACGGAGTCCGACTCTGAGGACGAGGATGACGATGATGATGGCGAGTGGGGTGACGAGGCTGGGGAGAGGAGGAGGAGAGAGTGGGTTGATTGGAGTGGCTTCCAGGGAGAGAGGTTGCCTACTGTGCACTTTCGGGGGACGAGTCGGAGTCTGCATGCTAGTTGGGATCCTAATGCCAATAGTAGAATAAGAGGTGAGTGAAGTGGAGGTGTTGAGATGGTCGCAAGACTGACATGTGAACAGGAACCGTGAGACAGACTCCCTCTGGCGACATTAGATGGACGACCTTCTCCATCTTCCACGGTGAGGAGAGATGGAGGAGTGAAGGCATCCAGGTTGGCGGACTGAAGTCTGCGAGAGGTGTGTTGGGGAACTGGTTTGACAAGTATGTTGCTGCACAATACGCCTCCCTGGATCATGGGCACATGCTGACAAGTAGTCAGAGATTTCGACCTCCACGGTCCAGCAGGTCCGACGGCATTCTGGAAGGAGAGTGATGATCTTGAGGAGGAGAAGAACAGTACGCCTCTTGCTTGGTACTGAGACATCCTTGGCTTGTGATTCTGATCAAGCTATGTGTTCTAGGGACGAGTTGGCTGCCGAGCTTTGGGTAGAATGCTAGCAATGGCTGGATCCGGTTGTTGAATGAATTTATGGGTTATGAGTTTTGATGAGCGCATTGAGGTGATGGGGAATTGGGTATGGGTCCTTGTTTGTTAAGCGGATACCTTGTGGGCAGTAGTAGAGGAGCAGCATGCCTCTGTTGTATGAAGCGATGAGAGAGCACAGAAGCTACAGTACAAAATCTATTCACTCAAAAATCGTCACTGTCGTGCTCCTGCCTCATCGTGAAATTCAGGGTCCAACCAACATGTGCGCATTTCTAGCTCCGTCGAGACACACCACACCTCCGACAACAACATCTCATCGTCATTTTCACAGCTGAACAACACCCTCGAGATTCATCAATACACCGCACTGCAACAACACTCACTGCAATATAATCGCATTGCACAGACGACAGACTCCGCGCGGGCATTTGAGGCTCCACCATTTCGACACCGCTGCTTTCGTTACCGCCGACCGAGTATAGCTCATTCGTTGCGCGACGCCCTCGTTTCCTGTTATCATTGATGGTGAAGGCATAATATAAACCTCGAGTCCGCTGCCGGGAGCGACCAAACTGCCACCTGGCCACACCTCCGCCCCCTTCCCCCGCCCGTGCATGCGGCACACCACCCCCTCTCACCTCCAGCTCCCCACATCTTCACCATGTCGGTCCGCCACTACACAGTCGACGAACTACTCAACCTTCGCAACTCCCCTCTTGTCGCAAAACCCGATGATCTGCCCTCAATCGAGCAATGGCTAGAGTTTGTCTACCTGGAATCTGATGGCGTGAGGGAAAAGCTAAGGATTCCGCACAGTGAGTCCGCAAACACAGGCGACCAGCGACAGCAGAGTCACGCGCCAAAAGACAACAAGCGCAATCAACGCCTCAATTCTGCGGCTGCACCAGAAGCGAGTCCTATGGGCGCTTTCAGCACAGGCCGGCCAACGCTGGGGACGAGGAGCTCGACATTGGGCAGGGCTGCTGGTGGTAAGTACAAAGGAAGAATCACGTGTGATGCTGGCTTACGTTTGTATTGCAGATGATATTTCGCTGGGGCCTCCGAAGACGGTTTTTGCGTCGAGTAGACACAATCCTCGACTCGCCGACACATCGGTGTCTTCAGGCGACCCTGCCGTTTCAACGGATGATGTGGAGAATGCGCGCGCGAAGTTCTTCTCGGACCGCCAAATGAACAGGCGAAGTGGTGCGCTGGAGAAGGACGGTAAGGACAGCTGGACTCGTGCAGCTGAGCGGCGCGCGCTGGGTGGAGACGATGAGAGCAAGGCGGATGGTAGGGACAGGAACGATCGCTTTGGCAGGCATGATACACAAGATGGTGAGCGCCGCAATGGCTTTGGAGAGAAGGGAGATGCGCGCTGGAACAACGGTCGCGGTGAGGAGCGGAGGCAGAATGGGGACAGACCTGCGGGTGGTTGGCGGGATCGCGAAGCGCGCAAAAATGGAGACAGGAACCACGAAGAGAAGGATCCTGAGTGGATGGACGATCCAGTAGTCAAGAAGGACCAGGAGCTGAACTTTGCCCCGGCGAAATCTCAGGACGAGTTTCAGAAGTGGAAGGAAAGCATGAACAAGAAGGTCAAAGGCGAGCCCGAGAAGGAAGAAGTGGTGGAAGCACCGCCGCCAGCACCAGAATCAAAGCCGAGTCTTCAGCTGGAGGGTTTTGAAAAGGGCAGCTTCTTTGGGTTCAGTGCTCCGAGCGGGCTGCCGACACCCACCTCAGCGGCTAATACGCCTGTTACCGCGCCACCAGCCAAGTCCGCCGCCAAGGGCAAGACGAGTCGATATGCTTCCATGTTCAAGCCGGCTGTTGAGGAAACACCACCACCTCAGGCAGAGTCAGACGTACCAAAAGCCGCGAATGTGATTGCGAGGACCACCGCAGAAGATCAAGAAGGCTTCAACAGAGTTCTGCAGATGCTCGGAGGAGGTTTGAAGATCGGCGGCCAGCCAACACCGACGAGCGAAACTCCCTCCGCTCCCTCTGCTGCTCCCTCCGCCCCTCAATCACCACCGCAGCCGACTAGAGCTGGCGCGAATGGATCTAGTGCCAAGCCTAAAAGCCGCTTTTTCCAAGCCCAGCCAAAGAGCCCTGAACGCTTAAACTCGCCACAACAAGGCGGCGTGCAACTTGGTGGAGGGAATCAATTCGACCGCGGCCTTACCGAGGAGCCTGCTACAATTGGTGGTCGCAGTGAGCAGCAATCTCGACCGCCGCAGGAGCCTGCGATGACTCCCGAGCCCAGCAACATGTTCAATGCGTTCAGAGAGCAGCAGGCTCGTCCTTCGTCGGGACGCGTTAGCGAGCTGGCCATGTTCGATCCACCATCTCGCAGTGCTCCAAGTCCTGACATCAACATTCAGAACTTGCTCGCGCAGCAAAGACAGAGGTCACAACACACCAGCCACGAGAGTCAGAACCTGCTGAACCTGCTCAAGAAAAGTGATCCATCGCAGCTATTGTCGAGGCCACTGAGCCAGCAGACTCCTAGTGAGCTGCAGAGGTGGTTGGATCACCAACATCATGCCAACTCGCACGGTGGGGTTGGTCCTGGCGTGGAGACATTCGCACCAAAGCCGGGGAGGATCCCACATCAGCCTCCTGGTGTTTTTGAGGAGCAGCTTATGAGGAATTTTCCTTCACGCGAGGACTTGCTCAGAGAACAGCAACAGATGCCGCCTGGCTTGCCTGAACCCCGGAGACAGCAACAACGTGCACCACCCGGCTTTTTCGATGAGCGCGAAATCATGATGCAGCAGCAACAGCAGCAATTGCTCCAACAACAGATGAGACGTAGCTATGCTGAAGCACCTCCACAACAGATACCCCAGGCTCAGCAACAACCACAATTTCGAAAGCACCAGACGCTGCCCTCGATACATCAGCAGCAGCAGCAGTACTCGGGAGAGTACCACATCACTTCTCCACAAAGCGCTGGAGGCAACGGCCCGCCTGGCTTCAGCTCGCACATGCCGCCGCGCCACCCACCCGGCTTCGGAGGAAACGTGCCTCAGCAACAGCAGCAGCACTTTCAGCGTGAAGCGCCTCCGCCTGGTTCTATGCCGCCGGGATTTGGGCCACCCCCACCTCAGCAACAGCCTCCTCCACCAGGATTCTACGGTGCCACAGGACCTCCTCCGCCTGGATTCAGGAACGTGCCCCCTCCACCGGGCATGAGAGGAGGCGAGAGGCAGTTTGACCACTACGATATGGGTAGGAGAGGACCGTAGTATAGTATTTTTGTCACCGTGGATCATGTTGGAAGGCGCGCGAGGAATCTACACCTGTCCGAGACGAAATCAAAGCATGAAGCAAGGTGGGGGTGGATTGAGTGCTGTTGATGTTAAAGCGTTCTGAAGAACAGAGCGTGTGCGATAAGGGCACGAAAGATGGACAGCTGTGTGTTTAGAAGCGAGTGATTTGTCGGAGAGCAAGCAGAGCGAGTTGAATTTGTAAATGTGGATTCGATGTGTGTATGGACGCTCTCCCCGTGTGGCCTGAATGACGATACTGCCCGTGATCAGGGAAACCCGAGTCTTAGGTTCTCACCATGAGCAAATATGGTGGAGTTAGTAGTCCTGTTTTACGGTGGATTCAGCATGCCTCACAGATAGAGGATGAGTAGTGTGTTGAGAAACACCAGTACTTGTTCTGGGAGACTACGCACTGCTCTAGCAATGCTAGAACATAGGTGAGCTCATGATCATGAGCATTGAAAAGTCGGGTCAGTAGATGTTGTCTTCCTCTCACCACCTCAACCCTAACCCTATTGCACAACGCCGTCATGAATGTTTCACAGAGAACGGCCGCTAGTTCAGCGTCCCTTACACAGCATAACATGACAACCTCCGACCTCACGATAGCATCGTCCGCCACTTTCCACATCAACCGTATACCGCAAATTCCAGAGCGTACGAGAATCCATCCTCAAGATCGCGGAGTCGATTTTGAATATGTCCACTGGATCACAGTTACTCCGGGAGATCGCCCATCATGGAACAAGGACCAGTGGACGCCGGGCCTCAAACCGAAGGCGACTATGATAGTCCCAGAGGCGAATTCTCTCCAGAACCGCGACAAAGAACCGAAGTGAAGAGAACTGGTGGGTTTCGCAGTGAATCTGTCCGTCGAAGAGAAGCGGCTGGTAGCAGCAATCACAGTTCTTCGCAAGATCCCGCCAGATCACTTAGCCATGATTCTGCCTCTGTTGGACCTGATCCGCCTCAGTATTCCCGCGTCGGAGCCACGGCTGAAGAAGCTGCTGGTGAAGTCCCATACGATGACGACCATCATATGAATCCGAGTCCGACTCGGCAAATTCGTGATGCGGAGGCGATACCTCATCGCATGTACAAGTTTACCTTATATGAAACAAATACGAGGTATTGGATTACTGGAGGGGATATTACTGATAAGTACTTTCGTCTCTTGCAAATCCATCGGAATTCGCCACCTGGCCAGTTGGTTCTCCACGAGGACGAGAATGTTTATAATCGGCAGAAGATGAACGACATGCTCAATGCGATTGATCAGGAAAGTAAGACGACTGGGAGTTTGAAGATGAGATTCAGCTTTTGGGGTATTCTGGGCTTTATTCGATTTACGGAAGCCTACTATATGCTCATCATCACGAAGAGGAGGCAGGTTGCTATGCTTGGTGGCCACTTTGTTTATCAGGTTGAGGGAACGGAGCTGATACCTTTGACGACTGGATCGAGCAGTTCTTTCTTTAGCGATCGAAATGCAGAGGAAGCGAGATTTCTGGGGATCCTCAACAACCTGGATCTGACCAAGTCATTCTACTTCAGCTATGCCTACGACATCACGCACTCTCTCCAGCGAAACATCATCCGTCAGCGGGAAGCAATGAATGAGGGCTTGACCATGGCGTTACATGAGTATAACGGAATGTTTGTCTGGAATAATCATCTTCTCAAGCCAGCTGTGGCTGCGCTGAAGCACCCATACGACTGGTGCCTTCCCATCATCCACGGTTTCCTTGACCAAGCAGCACTGGACATCTTTGGTCGACAGGTCTATGTCACGATCATCGGTCGTCGCTCTCGATTCTTTGCTGGAGCACGCTTCCTCAAGCGTGGAGTCAACGATCTTGGCTATGTGGCGAATGATGTGGAGACCGAGCAGATCGTTGCAGAGAAGCTCACGACATCGTTCCATGCTCCTGGGCCACGGCTCTTTTCGAATCCGACATACACTTCGTTCTTACACTACCGAGGAAGCATACCATTGTACTGGATCCAGGACAATAGTGGTGTGACGCCCAAGCCCGGGATCGACATCAATCTGAGCGATCCATTCTACCAACCCGCTGCTCTACATTTTGACCACCTATTCGAACGATATGGCTGTCCAATATATGTTCTCAACCTCGTGAAGTCAAGAGAGAAAGTTCCGCGAGAGTCGAAACTGCTATACGAGCTCCAGGAATGCGTCAATTATCTCAACCAGAGCTTGCCAGAAGACAGCAAGATAAAGTACAAAGCGTACGATATGTCGAGAGCGGCCAAAACAAGGAATGGTGATGTCATTGGCGGCTTGGAGACCATCGCCAAAGAAATACTGGCACAGACTGGTTTCTTCCACAATGGCGATACCGACATGGACGAATCGCAGGTGCAAAATGGAATTGCAAGGACGAATTGTATCGACTGTTTAGACCGCACCAACGCAGCACAGTTTGTGATTGGCAAGCACGCATTTGCTCTGCAACTGAAGGCTCTTGGAGTCACCACCAAGGATGAAGTTGCATATGATACAGATGCCATCAATCTCTTCACCGAAATGTTTCACGACCATGGCGACAACATTGCCATGCAATACGGCGGCTCGCATCTGGTCAACACGATGGCCACTTACAGAAAGTTGAGCCATTGGCAGAGCTCCTCGAGGGATATGGTGGAAAGCTTCAAACGCTACTACCACAATTCTTTCCTGGACAGTCAACGCCAGGAAGCCTACAATCTCTTCCTCGGAAACTATGTCTGGGCTGCCGGTCAGCCGCTCCTCTGGGATCTTTCCACTGATTACTATCTTCACCACAGCGATCCGAGGGCATGGTTGGAGAAGAGTCGACGGAATTATATCTACTGGTATAGACCTGAGAACCTTCTGCCCAGAACTATGCCGCCTCGCCTGTTGGGACCCTCGGAGCAACTCCCAGCAGAAAGCGTCAGTGCTTTCGATGATTATTGGCGGGAATGCTATCGCCCCAACACCTTATCTTCGCTGCAGAAAGTGTACCCGTACCGCATCACCTCCACTCAGCGCTACCTGCCGGAAAGACCTTATGGAGACAACAAGTACGACTTCAGTCCATTCGTACGAAGAGCAGACCCACACAAACACCAACAACGCGACTCTGTGGATTTGCCCGGCAAGGAGAAGAAACCCGCCCGCAGAGCAGTGAAGATTGTGGATCCTCAGGAGGAACAAGCCCATCGCATTTTGACTTCTCCACCTCCTCCAATGAATACACCAGCCATCGGTCTTGGTCTTAGCGAGGAGAAACCCAGTATTCTGCGGGAGACGGTGTATGAAGCCCTTCCTGAACAACAGCAGCAGCAAACAAAGCCCAAGGAAGTGGGATTTGCAACCCAAGTCGTGAAGCCTGCTGATAAGGCCGTCATGCATCTTTGGACTTTGAACCAATTTCATACGCAGAGTCTACATCCACATGTCTCGGACGAAGAGACAGCAGAGTATGCGCATTATATCTCACATCCTCTGAATCTACCGCTGGTAATCACGACGGAACTTCCCAATGACGCCAATGCCGATTACGTTGACTACGTGAGCAAAGCTGGTGGGAGTAAGCACTTCACGATGGCAGCTGAAGGTGAGCTCGAGCCGGATGATGCTGCCTCTTTTGCCCCGGGTATTGGAGACACAGACCTGCAAGACTACTGGGATTATCTGGATGTGAATGAAGACTGTTTGACGGTCACTGAGCAAGATGGCGGAAAAAAGAGGTATAAAGCTTATCGACAGTGGCTGAGAGGGAAGAGTTTGTTCAAGCAGAGTAAAGTTGATCCTGAGTATCGCGATGTTGGTGAAGGGGCTAGTGGGATTGGTGGTGGCATTTGATCTGATTGAGAGAGTGAGAGAGTAGGACGATGAGATCTGGCGTGGCTTTACGTTTCGAGAGGCGACGATTTTCAAGTCTTGGAGCTGCAGCTGATCGGGTTCACACGAGAAAGGCTATGAAGCAAGGCAAACGCGAGGCGCTTGGGTGGCTTTTGTGGCGTGCTTTGTGTGACTCTGCACGCCTCAAACTGGAGAGACATCTGTCGATTCGGCTTCTTCGCAAGGCCCGATCACACAAAAACCAACCGCTGGCATGTCGTAATCGGTATGCTGTCGAAATGCTTTACAACTTCTTCGCTGGACAGGAACAGCTACTTTGATGCCATGCGGCCACCGTTCGGCAGGATCTTTAAAGGTTTCAGCTGGGGCACACGACTCTGCCTCGTGGGTACAGTACGACTGCAGACAGCAGGGAGGTCTTCGAACGAGCCAGATGACGACCAGTGGCTTATGCGACAGCACTTTATCACAATGTTCATGCAGACAGTGGCGGACTCGAGACATATTCACATGTGGAGCTTGAGAAGCTCAGGAAGCCCTGGCATCGCCATAGGTCTTGTACTGATCGTTTTGAAAGATCTTCCAAACGCTGCGAGTCTATACTGATTGCTTGCGGGCCACAGAGCTGCAAGTCTGCAGAAAAGAGACTCAGAATCGAATTGCAAGGGCAGAAAGCGGCATGAAGAGTGCCCAGCACAATAGCAATAGACTGGCCGCAAGGACTCCCATCGCCCGCGCTCAACTGCTCGACAAGGTGGAGTGAGCCAGCAAGCTTGTCGTGGAACTGAATGAGAGAAACGGTGACATTCGAGCTCTGTTGGCCAAGAAGACTCATCGATCAGTAGATAGCGTTGGAGTATCTGTCAGGCTATCAACTGCTGCACTGCGTCAGTTCATATGTCTGTCACTGCAGTCTTATACGCCTTGCCAGCATCTGCGGCGTTCTTACAATTGAGCGGAACAGATACGAACAGGGATCCGAATACAGTATCGGGCTCGCTCCAACGGCTATACAGCGGAAGTGTACTGCTAATTATCGTTCGTATAACCCCACACCCTTGGCAGGCCTCGGCGTCCGTCAGCATCAACCATGCAAGGGGGACCGACTCCGTCAATCTTGCGGATGTGGCCTTGTTCTCTCGATTGAACAATACTTTCAGCACCAGCTTCTGACGATATGGCATCAGCTATAGAACTACTTCCGGCGGTCGAGGAGAAGCCGTTGCCAGATGTACCGGCCCAGAGCTTACCGCAGTGGACAGTGCCGGATGGCGCGGGATCACGGTACATTGATGCCCTATGGGTGGCTTTGAATACCCTTGCAACTGTTGCAATCGTGTTCATGAACAAACAGTATGTATGGTATGCCGCTTTCGTTCCGTTGCTAAGATTATCAAGTACACTCAACGATCCCCAGCTGCGAAAGTCGCAGATCTCCATCGCAATTTGGCACTTTGCAGCGACTTTTCTGGTCCTCCTGACTTCAACATACCGTAAATGGAGGCTATTTAAACCTGTTCGCCTGCCTGTGCTGAAAATCTTGCCTTTGAGCGGTTTCTTTGCTTGTTTTCTGGTCCTCAACAATCTGAGTCTGGCGAACAATCCTGTCGGGTTCTACCAGCTTTCCAAGATTCTGACCACTCCTTGCGTCGTATTTATCAACTTTGCTCTGTTCCGGAAGTACATCTCGCAAGACAAACTTGTAGCTGTACTTGTTACTTGTGTTGGTGTTGGCCTGGTCAGCGTTGAATCCGTCAGGACTAATGGCATTGGCACCGTTATCGCATGCGCTGCGTTCACAACTACCGCATGTTACCAGATCTGGATAGGGAAGAAACTAGGGGACTTGGAGGTCGATGCTCCACAATTACTGCTGAACCAATCTGCGACTGCGGTATGGCTATTGATACCAATATCATTCTTGTTCGATGTTTATCCGGACTTCTGTAAGTGCCGTTCTGACGAGCGTCTGAAGTAGGATACTGACACCGCATGTGCAGCTAAGGTTCCAACCACTACGCTCATGTTCCTGTTCGGAGGTGGCATTGTTGCCAGCTTCCTCAACCTTTCGCAGTTCATGATCATTGGCAGGACATCTGCCCTGACGGTATGACCTCTGCTGGTATGATAAGGAAAACCCTGCTGATAACAAGTAGTTCAACATTGTGTCGAACATCAAGATGTTGATGATTCTTGCCTTGGGCTGGTATTCGGAGGGGAAGATATTCTCTGCTCTGGATCTAGTAGGTGTGCTACTTGCGTTGGGTGGAGCATGGCAATATGCGAGGAAGAGCCAGCAAGCATGAAGAATCGTGTTATCGGGATAAATGAAGTCGCCCATCAATCTGAAGAAACTCAACTTGAACGATCGACTGGTTCCCGAGTTGACAACTCTGGTCTTGGGATGTGCCGCTAGTTAATCAACTCTGATACTAAACTAGCATTACCTCAAATTTGGCTTTTGCTCCCCTCTCTGCTCTCAAGCCATATTGCGGTCTCCTGTACCTTACGAGCGGCGTTACTCGGAGGCAGGTTGGGAACTGTCTGGACGAGGGCATCATTGGTACTGCCAGTCATGATAAGGTAAGACGGCACGATGATGGAGACAGTCACGGAGATAGGGAAAACTGAAAAGCGCATGAGATGCTCCAGCTCATCGTGGAGTATTTGTCAATGTCACTGATGGAAGGATGCAGCGGCGCAGCAATAGCGACAGCGAAGGATACCGCGAGGTGGAGTGCTCAGAAAGCGTGTAAGACGCACATCGTCTGATATATTATATGGCTCGGTTTTTGCTGAAATGAAGTGAAAAGAGGTGAGATCTTGGCGGATGAGCTTGTTAAAGTGGTGGGGAGAGGGTCCGTGCCCATCACATGAAAAGGGGTCTCGAGCTTCCGTTCGAAAACAGAACTGACCTGATGACAATGTGTTTTTTGCTAGTATCTTAATAGTCTCTTACAAGATGTCAAACGACAGGCTGAATGGTAGAAAAGCGTACTATTCATGCACCCCATGTCGACAGACAGGCGCTCAATACCGGTATGGTCAAATCAACACAGTATAGCACTCTTGTTATGATTAGCTCTTTTCGATATTTCGACACTTATCCCAAGCTTTGCGAACGCTCACATGTGCTAATCACACGCCTCCACGCTTTCGAGCATTTCTCCAATGCCACCACTTCGTCCTCCTCGACCTCCAACCCGTCAAGTCTGTAGCGCACTCTAGAAACACTCCATGTCTTCCGCAAACAGACCCTCGTTATCTTCTTTGCACCAACGCATCCAATCTGTATCCGCAGTCCGCTGCTCCCACTCGCTCATCTCACGCGTGCCTAAGAACATGCCTTTCTCCAGACTTACTCGCAGTCGTCGCTCATTTCTCTCCCATGAACCAAAGGAACGTTTCCTTCTGTTCTTTTCGTTCCTTTTCGAGCTTCTCCTGCTTCGCTCTCCGTTCTCGAATCTGCTTCCTCTTGGCTTGCTGAGCGGGAGTGCCGTAGAACCAGTCCAGTCGACTAGATGCGCGCGGGACTTGGGGAAAAGTGCGAGTCGCTAGCCTGAGCTTGCCAAGGGCATTGATGGCGTCGTTTATGTCCTCACTGTTCATGGCAGCGGCGAACTCGAACGCCTCTACAAGACCTTCATGCTCCGACACTCTGGTCAACTTGTCTTTGACACGCGATAGATTATCGGCATTTTCTACCATGGGCGAATCTTGAGCGATGGAGCGGGTGATGCGGCTATTAAGAGCCTCTGGTGGCGGTTTCGCTTTGACTTTGCGGTTTGGGAGACTTCCGGTGGTTTGCTCTTTGATTTGGTTTGTCTTTGCCTCGATATCATGTTGCGCGCCACTCGCGTTCGTCTTGCCCCGGGCATACTTGCGTTTCGCCATGTCCACGCTTCTTCGATGTTGTTCTGTTGTTTCGAAGTTGTAAGAACAGAGAAGAGCGTGATGGAGTGATGTAGGGAAGCAGGGATGAAGTTGGTGGCGATGATGGAGAAGTAAGGTTGAAGTCGGTGGAGATGGTAGAGATGAAATATACAGAGTGCCCAGAGGTAAGCAGACCTTGCCAAGATATTCACGTGGATCACGTAATCACTAAGCATCAATGTAGCACCGGGTGGGCTGTTGGGTGAACATATGAACGCGAGGGTATAATGCTGAGTACAGTCTGATAGATGTATAGCATGCGAAGAAGGCTTAGATCTGGTTTTGTGAAGGGATGTGAAGCAAGACATGTCAAAGAAATTGTGGCCGCGTGCGCCTAGTTGTCATATTCCGTGATTGTTTGTAGTTGTTTGCTGACGGATCAAGAACATGAGGCTCAACTTACCTCCATCCCTGGTAAGTATCTAGCAAATACGTTCCAGCCATTCTACGCTATGTGTAGGACTATGAATTCTCGTCGCCGGCAGGAGACCCATATACAGTCACGCTCACCACTCTCTTCCGACTGATCACCAGCCACTATGTTCATTTGCTGTATCAGGATCTGCTCTACGGACCTGGCTCCAAGCCACGGCGGTACCAGCAAACTTCCAGCCTGTGCGGGGTTTTTCATCGACTCCCCATCCTCTCGCCAAGGCTGCGATTGATTCGGGCTCTTGGAGTATGATTTCTCTCAGGCGGCGCCGGCGCAAGAACACTTCATAATCGTCAAACTGATAGTACCCTCTACTCAAAACCAAAGCTTGTGGTTTGCGAGCAGTTGGCGCTGGCACAGGTCGATTCACTGGTAGATGTCATTGTTAGAGTGTTGTTGAGGATCTCCGGGTGATGTTCGATACGCGTAGTGTCAACTTACATGGGCTGGCTGTAGGCGGTGACTGTATTGCCACCTCAGCATTGGGATTGCCGTCAAGCGATGACGGCGATTGCGCTGCAGGGCTCTGTGGAACGTTCAAATGGCCACGGCGAAGCTGTGGGATTTGATAGGCGCGCGCATAAAAGTCATGAAGACCCTGTGGATTCGTGTCGCGTGGAAGAATTTGTGAAGCTGGCGATGATGGCGCCGATGAAGCTGCGGGTCACTTGTCAGCCACAGGATGATGTAACTCAAGAATCTGCGCGACCCACCTGTCCCAGCATGAGCCAGCATCTCTTCTCGCTATATCAGCTGCCTCAGCTCGATGCGGCGAGCATTGCGATTGACGAGGTATTCGCCGCCCTGTGACGTGTTAATTGTCTTCGCTCCGAGATGGTAAAGACAATGATAGCTCTCACGTGCGGCATATCCACCTTGTCAATGTATTCACCTCGCAGTAGTTGCAGCCAAGCATTCTATCAAACCCGGGTCGCATGGGCGCGCCCAGCGTGATTCTATGGCCACAGCCAGGAACTGTGATGTCGATTCCCTGCGACGGCAACGGAAGCACAGGGGTTGGATTCGGCATTGGAGGAATATGCTGCTCGAGCTTCGGGATGATTGAGATCGCGTCGGCGACGTGTCGGATTCGTGCCATAATAGGCGCGGCGGAGTTGACGAGAGATTCGTTGATTGCACGGATGCGTGCGGTGCGTTTGTCCATCACAGTGTCTTTCATATCTTATGTCCCAGTGTTGACCATAAGAGACAGAGCGTGCTGCAGCGTGGGTCGCGGAGAGGAAACTTCACCTCGCCTAAATGACGCTAGCAACACTAGCCGATCAAGACTTTGTCCTTTTCGAACCAGATAGGTTGGTTTTCGATTGCGGCGTGGCTCTTCTGCTCAAATGTGCTTCTGAAAATCCTGTAACGCTGAAAATGAGAGAGAGGTCAGGGGAGCGGGAATTTGTATCTTGGAATTACTGCGACTCACCGAGGCGATGACCATAGTTGTCAAGATAATACATATCCAAAGAAAGTTTTCCTTGTTGAAGAAGAGCTAGCCATGCTATAGGTGCTCTCTCGACGCAGCTAGTGCTTTTGGAACCATGGGGGATCTTTGGACTGCCACAGTGGCTCGTCGGACAGCGGAGAGACTTAGGCGACTGACCAGTCTCGTTGGACATTCTCCATATTGACAGCTCTGGCGATGACATTAACGCTCGTCCAAAAGCCCAGGGCGTCCAATCGAACAGAGTGTCAAACCCAGGACGAGAACGCAACCAACGTTCGACCTGCACCTTCTCAGCATAGTCTGCCACGTCGCTCCAAATTCACCCCTTGGTCCCCTTTGCAATTCCGACATTGTCCGTCAGCTTTGCCGCTGCCAGGAAATTCCTATCCAGAACGTGGCCATTCATCATAAAATTCAGAGCAAACATTACTTTGTTATATCTCATTCGTTGGAGCTCTCAGACTCACCGGACTCATCACTACACTCACCAGCAGACTCATCAAACTGTGGCTCGAGACCGACCGTAGCCGCAATTTCAGCGACGAGCCCGGCGAGACTCACAGGCTCCCAATCCTTCGCCAAAAGGTGAATGATTATCGGCTCAGCCTCATGCACAACCTGCTGCGAGTTGCCCGGCCAACTGAAAAGCCGCCTAAGGCACCACGGTTCGATGTACTGACAGTACTGTTGCGGCTTGCGCTCCTTCTTCTTGAGCAGCTTGCGGGTTGAGGCGTGTGCACGAACGTGAGTCTCCCACTTTTCGGGAAAATTGTTCTGGAGCGTTGGAGCCACGACGCAGCAGCCTGTGGAAAAGTATTAGCCGAATCTTCCTGGTGGAAGGAATAAGAAGGGTCGTTTTGACATTTACCATGGGCACAAAAGCGATCGTATGTCAAGATAGACGTAGAGAATCGCTCGTCCGCAATGAGTTTCTCACAGAACTCTTTCAGCAAAGCTGGCTTGATGTGCTTCTTCTTTGGCAGCAGAAAAGATAGAAAAGCTTTCTGCTTCGAGTACCAGAATGCATGAGGTCCACCACTGCATAGGGGTTCTTTCTTGCCAGGACCGTCCACGAGAGCTGGCTGGCTTTCAAATGACAGACAACCGAAATCGTGAATCCTGAGGAGGTCAGGGACGAGGACGGCAGTTTCATTCTCGATCTTTCCACACATCAGTAATTCGTACAGCTATTGCAAATGTGTGCGTAGAGAAGACTCACGACACGACGGTAGTAAGGAGTTTCGGGCGCTTCGCCTCGAAGAAACGTACGATTGAGATCAATCATTTCCTGCCAGGAATCGGCACATTCCCAATCTCGGAGGGGATTGTCGCTTGACGAGTCGGAGTCACACATCGCAGCTGGCTTAAGTCAGTGAGGAAGGTAAAGAAGGAAGGACTGCTGGCATCCATACCAACTTCTTATGCTTCCTGCGTTGTTTGTTGCAAACAACAGACCAGCAAGCAGGCAGACAATGGAGTAGGTGGGATATCTGCTCATTGCTATCGTGGGCAAAGCTGTCAGCTGCCTGAACGTTCTGCGAAGCAGAGAGCAGGATCTTCGCCGATGAAGCAGTGCAAACTTCGAGATGAAATTCCAGTTGCTAAAATCATCGCTAGCAGAGTTGCATGCACCAAGGGCAATTGCTTGAGTCTCCGAGCATCAATATCAGGAATGATTGATAGAAGGGCCAAGAGATTGTACGAAGTTGCTAGTGCCTGCGACCGTGGAGCGTTGTGAGCTGGCGCCATGTGATGATGCCGAGAGTCTAGTACGGCCCTGCTGAGGAGGCCCAATTCGTGTAAAAAAGTAGGATGGAACGCTCCAGACCTCAGAGATACCTGCAATTTACTGATCTGACACGTCTCTTACTGTATGTGGAATCATGAGCTTGCGATAATTTTCTGTCAATCGACAGGCCGTTGTTGCTCGCAGTATGCCCTGGGCCGACCCGATGCGACTCGAACATCGCGCACATAACATGCTTGCTCGTAGAAGCGGATAATATCGAGCAGCATAGCTTTACAGCCTGAGGGGCTGCTGTCACGCTTTCATCGGACGAGCACTCTCATGGATGCTTTCCTTGCTGACATGATCTCTTATGTCCGGAGGTGTCACGGGCTGCAATGACTCCGTCGTTCTGACATCTCTTGCATCCAGAATCCAGACTGAGCAATCTGACAGTTCATGGTCTGAGTATGATGGTCGCGTCCTAATGAGCCCAAGACAGCTTGACGGACGGTGTTGTAGATTTCCAACGAGTTGAAAAGAAATGATGGACAGGTGAAGTCGGCAAGAAGGACCGGGATGTCGTCGGCCGGCTCTCGGTAGACCTGCCGTGTGGGCCAAGATGCCGCATATCCGGAAAAGTCGTTCTTCTTTTCAAATCCAATCAAATCTTTGAAGCAAAAATGCAAGCCCAACCAAGCCAAGCGCAAACAGATGATGCATTCCTGTCTTGCGCCTCGCGTTCCCGGTTGTCACTCTGCTTCGAAATGCAGCCGCGCCCGGCTTTACCTTAACTCCTTCCCGGCTCGTTGGTGTGAATATGTAACGGCGCGTGGCGTACGTCAACGGATGCGTCAAACGGCGAGTGTTCGTGTTCGTGTTGTTCCATCAAACTTCTTCCTTTTGTCTTCTGTCAACCTTCTCTCGACTGCGAAGAGGTACTCTTCTCACAGCACATCGTCCACCAACCATGGAGGGGCTCGCGCGAATACTGTCGCGGCCGGTTGCAAAGCCATATCGAACGAAAAACGTTCGAGACGAAGGCATCCACCTGAACAAAGACGGCCTGCTCGATTTCGCGGAGAACGATATTGAAAACCCAAAGAACTGGTCGGTTCGGAGGAAGTGGTACATTACCGTGGCATCTGTAACACTCGTCGTCAATGCGACGTTTGCATCTTCCGGACCTTCTGGAGCGTTTGACAGCATAGCCGAGGAACTGCATGTCTCGACCGAAGCCGCTGGACTGGTCACAACGTTGTTCCTGCTGGGTTATGTCTTTGGGCCTCTCTTCTTCGCCCCCTTGTCGGAATTCTATGGACGACGATGGATTTTCTACATCTCCTTCACGGCCTACTTTGCCTTCAACTTCCTATGCGCTTTCACACCCAATTTCGGAGGATTGCTAGCAGGCAGGTTTCTGACCGGAACCATGGCCAGCTCTGCGCTCAGCAATGCTCCTGGTGTTCTGGCTGACATCTGGGGTCCTGTGGAGCGAGGAAGTGCCATTGCGCTGTTCTCCATGATGACCTTCATCGGACCTGCACTGGCTCCCGTCATTTCCGGCTTCTTGGAAGTCACCGAGGACTGGAGGTGGTCCTTTTATGTCTTGATCTTCCTCGCGGCAGGAACGATTCCAATCATGCTCACCATTCCAGAGACTTTGCCCAGTCAGGTCCTTCTCAACAAGGCCAAACGAATTCGCAAGGCGAAAGTTCCCGGGTACGAGAATATCAGAGCGCCCATAGAAGCTACCGATCGAAGTTTGGCGGGAATCTTCAAAGTAAGCATGACAAAAGTGTTACCGCTCTCATGCTGTTCAGACTGACAGTGCTCAGATCGCTTTGACCAGACCCTGGATCATTTTATTCGATCCCATCTCCTTTTTCTGCGCCATCTATCTCTCCATTGTGTACCTCCTGCTATACATGCTCTTCACCATCTACCCTATCGTCTTTCAGGAAAAACGTGGCTGGAATGCCGGAGTTGGCGAGCTACCACTGATCGGTTTCGTTATTGGCGCTTGGGCCGGTGGAGCTCTGGTGTTCTACAACTCACACCTTGAGAAGAAGAAGACCCTTGCTGGGTTCAAGAGAAGACCAGAAGACCGTCTTCCCATTGCAATGGCTGGTGGTATCCTCTTCCCGATCACGATGTTCTGGTTTGGATGGTCTGCAGAGTACAATTCCGTACCTTGGATAGTGCCGTAGGTTCTCTTACTCCCCTTCTAGCAGGCTTGTTTACTGACTCGAGCAATGCAGAACACTAGCCGGCGGCTTCCTCGCAGCAGGAATCATGTTGATTTTCGTCGCCTATCTCAACTACATCACTGACAGCTACCTCATGTATGCAGCTTCAGGTGAGTACAATCAACACCTGCAATAGCAATATCGTCTTGCTGACATTGTAACGCACAGCTCTGGCTGCCAACACAGTAGTAAGAAGTGCGGCTGGCGCTACTGCGCCGCTCTTCACGACCTACATGTTCGACTCTCTGGGTGTAGGTGGTGGCGCATCTCTGATCGGAGGCGTTGGGGTACTCCTAGCACCCATTCCCTTCATCTTCTACCGTTACGGCGAGGGCATCCGAAAGAAAAGCAAGTTTGCACCCACTGAGGACAAGGAGGAGCCGGACTCCCAGGCGCCAGATGACGAGGAGAAGCAGACTCACTCTAGCGAAGAGGGTCACGAGAGAAGAAGGAGCGAGCTGAGTACGGATGAAGAGGAAGAGAGGGAGCTGGATGATATTGCTGGTGTGCCTGATCAGGAGGAGTTGGAGAAGGAGATCGAGAAAGAGCGGGAAAGTCATGGCGACAGTGGTGACAGGTTCATTGACCAAGAAGGAATGGAGAAGGCCGAGTAGGCAGTGAACTTCCTGGAGGCCCAACAGTCACTCCAAGAACGTATCACTCGACCCCACTCGTGTCCTGCAAGCTTGACAGACCGACCCGCGACTAGGAGACCAGGCATATATCCCGTCCGAAGTGCAACGATGAGACCCAGTACTAGCGCCGCTTTGACAGCTCCGACGTCCCGATGTGGATGACCAGAACGCAGCGGGAATTTAAAATTCAACAGGTGAAAGCCTGCGGCAATTGGCAGTTTGAGAGAGCATTTTACCCAGGACATTCTCGGCCGTGAGCGGTGTTGATTACCGCGTCTGAAGTGCGGAAAACCAGTCTGGATGGTGGTCCTGGTGCTCCCTTTGCTCCAGACTCTGGCGCTGAACCGACCACAATTGCCGACATTGATGCCAGGCATGCTTTTTTGTGGTAGATGCAGACCTCCTAGCATCGCATCAAAAGTTTTACATACCTTGGAGACTTTTATGGATTACTGGACTTGACGAAAGCTAGAGTTGTGGGTACTGTCCTGGTCCTGCAATTCTTTACTTGCACACAAAGAAACGAGCATACGAGATTATGAGGGGAAGTTAATTGGCAAGACAGAAACATGAAGACCTACCAGGAAGCAAAATACAGATTCAAGGCAAAGAAGACATCGCAGGAAAACCTGTGAGTCGTCAGCAGGCTCGGCAGGGAAGCAGTCCAGTTTGTTATTCTAGCTTTCAGTCCTCCTGAATAATGTGGTGCGATCGACTTCTATCATCGTGGCTTTTCAGGACCACAATAAGGTCTTCAGCGATGATGTTTTACTCGCTCGAGCGCCCATCTGTCTTTGTGAATACTGTCTTCTCTGCTCCTTCATTGGCGAAGAATTGAGGTCAGTTTAGGTTCAATCAGGACAAGACAGTCATCTACATGTTTTTAAGGTGTTACATGTATTTAGATGCTAGCTTTGCCTGTCAAAATATGTGTTGCATTGGACAGCAGCTATAGTCATGGAGTGAATTGACCTCTTCCGCCTTGGACCCTTTCCGTTCGATGAGGTTTGACGCATGAGGTACCGTACCCTCAGTGCAAAGAAAGTCGGGACGGCGTTTACTGTTATTTTTGGGTCTCAAGCAGAGATCAAGATGTTAAGATTCATGCGATTGGGCTGTACCGCAATCATATCCACTTTTCAATGTCGCTCACGCCAGAACATTCACTCGCGAGATGGGTTCGTTGACTCCAACGACTGACACCGGGTCCAGACACAGGGTCGGAGAGGATGAGTTCTGTGATGAACCCGGATTGGACGCTCGATCGGACTACAAAGCGCGATTTTGGCCCTTGTGACGTTGGCGCAAGTGAGCCATTTTGTCGAAGCTACGTACTCATACTCATTACACCATTACCTGCCTTGGTTATTACCGAATTCTCGTCATCGTCCGTCAGCTACCTTCATTCTCGCTCATCTCTCGACTGTATCACTTTTGCCGCACCTCTAGACATCGGGCCTGATTCAACGATCATATCAAGTCCAGCAAGCTTTCTCCCCCTTTTTGCATTGCTTTGGCCAACCCGTAGTGACCCAGATGTATCTGTGTGAAGGGTGTCAGCGTATGTTCTGTCAATCGATGCCTACTACCCTGGGGGATAACTCACTTGTCCTCTTGCGCCGCACACTCGTAAGCACTCTTGCACTGCTTGTTCTCGATGTTGTGATGTTTCATATTGGGCATGAACTGGTCACGGCATTTCCTGCCACCTTTGTTGGTGACAATGTTTGGTCGTCCTTGTTTGTCCTTTGGCCGTCCTTTCTTGTCCTTTTCAACTTGGAAGCAGTTCTTCCAATCGGCAAACTCATGACCGGCATATTGAGAGAACTCGCCAACCCCGTGGGATTTGTTTGGGTTCAGAGCGTCTTCATACTCCCATGAATAATCCTTTTTGTCTTTCTCCAATCGCAGAGTTTCGAAGCAGTAGACGGGATTTCGGCGTTGCTCGGGATAGTCTCCCTTTTTGAGCGTACCTCCATGCTCCGGCATGTCTTCTTTTCTGTACTCTTCATACCACTCCCGCGAACACTCTTGCGGGATCCTAGAAGTCAAGTCAGTGGATTCCTCTCACGTAGACGGGGCCACACAGCAGTACTCACCATGTAGGGCATGGATATTTAGCGTATCTGGGAAATGTCAGTCGAAGACTTTCATGCGATGGGAGAGATCATCCCAGCTCGTGAGATGCCTCTAACCAGGACTGCTCACTGAGTAGTCGTCCAACCCCGGCGTTTGAGGTCATCCATATCGTAAGTGTCGCATCCCATGGGAGGTGGTGTCGGCTCAGGCTTTGGGCCTTGAACCTTCTCTGGGTGGTCATTGTCGTACTGGTAAGGGCGATTATCCCAATCGAAGCCCCAGTAAAGCTTCCCGCCCGGGTTCTTAGGGTGTTTGTCTATGAACAAGTCAGCTCTTATCTTGCCAAAGCTCAGCACAAGTGCTTACCCTTTTTAAAGAGACTCATAAGAGTAGTAACGAGAATCTGCCAGAGAGTCAGCAGAGGCGCAGAAACCTGCATGTTACTGCACACTGAGAACTTACCGTAACGAAAAGGACAGCTGCTGCGGCGATCTGACCAACCACCGGCACAATCTGCATTGGTGCTAGAGCAGCCCCCTCTGCGCCCATGATTGTCGCCTCGGTGACAGCCAATTCCCCACCTGCAACTGCCATACCAATTCCTTCCCCGGCACCCTCACCCACTCCGATAGCGAGTCCTTGCCCGATAGACTCGCCTGCTACAGAGGCGCCAATTCCTGCTGCCGCCTCTTGAAGTGCTGATTCTGCGAGAGGACCTACCACGGCTTCGGAGCCTTCCATTGACACAAAAGAGGCGCTTCCCTCAGCAGCCCCAGCTCCAGCCGCAGCTCCATCCACAGCTGCTTCAGTTGCAGCGCCGCCGGCTGCTTGTGCGGCTGCACTCAATTCAGCATCTAGCTGGGCACACACGAGGCATCCCTCAATTGGATTTGTGGGTATGAAATCGGTCATCGCTGACATATCCTCAGAAGACATGGAATCCAGCGCCTCTGCTGCCTCATTAGCTGCAAGATCCAGCGGGTCCTCTGGACCCGTCCCCGCTTCAGAGCTGGCCCCAGAGCCCGGTGACTCGTCGCCCCGCCACGGTTCATAAGGAGACCAGTCCGGGTCCTCGATGATAGGTCCGTTTTCCGGTCCATTCTCCCAGTAGTGCAAAGCCTCAAGCTCGTCAATCTCGCTTGCGGTCAGCTCATTCACCGCCATGTCATCCAATGCTTTACGCATAAACGCCTTGCCCACTGCTGTCTTTGCGCGCAAGGCAAGTTCTTGGACATGTCTCAAAGCATCTTGAATAGAGGTTATTCCACTTCTGACCTCTTTCATGGCTGCCCGAACAAGTTTGATGACGAATACCTTGCCCTTGTTGTCGGCCAGAATCTTGGCTACCATGTCCAGGCCCGTCTTCTGCAAGGGGTTGGGATTTTCGAAGGGGGAAAATTTTCCTTGCCGACGGACCAAAGACGAATCCAGTGTTTGGGAGGACGAGACCGACGAGACCGTCGACGCGCTTTGTAGGAATGGCTCCTCTGAGGTCGTGGTGACAGAGACTGAGTCTCTGGGCGTAATTTTGGGCGTGCCGACGGCGGCAACATTTGGGCCGAATGTGACAAGAGAAACACCGGGGTCTGTAGGCGTAAGGAAGGCCAGTGTTTCCGCATCCGACGTGACCACAGAAGGGCCCGACTCTGCGGCGTTGGTGATGTCCCCAGACTCCATAGATTTCTCCATTGAGGTCGTGGTGATGGAGACCGGGTCTGTAGGCGTGACAATTGCCAAAAGATTCCCGTCCACTGTGACAAGAGACGTACCAGAGGATGTGGACGTAGGCGTAAGAACAGCCAGTGTTTCCCCATCCACCGTGACCACAGAAGGACCCGAGTTTGTAGGTTCAGTGACGTTCCCAGCCTCCATAGCTTTTAACTTGTCCGTCCACAGCTTCAAGAAGCTTAGTTGCTGTCTGGGAGTGGCTGTCTGTGATGGCCCAACGACAGAGAGTTGCTTTCCGTCTACCGTGATGAAAGAGTTGGCCTGGCCGGATGTGCTCGTTGGAGCCACGAGTGATCCATTCTCTCCATCGGCTCTCATAATCTTCACTGCCTCTGCCCACTTCAGAAAATATTCCTTCATTTCGCTAGACGCGTTCGACTTCCCCGGCGGGTTCGACTTCACCGGCGGATTCGTTTTCTCCGGCGGATCAAACAGAACTGTTGGGTCGCCTCTCTGATCTCGAGGCGCTTATTGATCAATTAGCATCGCAGGTAGCGCCCTGATCGTTCTCGAACATACGAAGTTTCTTGTTCATCTTCGGGGACAGTCCAGCCCTAATCTTTTCCATCTCCGTTAGAAGGTCAATCTTCCAGCTCACATCGGTGATGTAGCCATCTTCGTCCGATTCCCAGGCTTTGCCAAGACCGATACCGTTGTCGAGGATGCTGTGGCCTGATTGCCATCAAGATTAGCGTGTGAAAATGTGATATTCAGCCGAACGGAAGGAGTTACCTGGGTTTCGATAGAGAAGTGCCCTCAAACCCTGACTCCATGCATTGCCAAGCCCTCGCCTGAGGTCAGAGTCTTCCGCCCATTTCGCGTAGTCGTCATCTAACTTCAACATCCGCTCAAATTTTGCCTCGCCTTCAGCGTCGCGTTTCGTCTTGGGTCCTGCTCGGTTCGTTTCTAGCGGAAGCAGCGGGCCGCCTGTCAGAGGAGCGATCTCGAGGTGAAAGCCGCGGGCTGCATGCTCAGGAAGTCCGTCGATTGCAGCGCCGACCACAACTCCAAGGTGGAGTAGGAGCAGCGTGCATGCACTGGAGCAGCGCATAGTGACGGCGTTTGTATAGAAAAGATGCTAATAAGGAGATGTCACCCAGAAGGAGGTGAAAGAGGGTACAAGAAAATGGAGGATGAAGGGTGGAAACTTCGAAATAAGGTATGTACTCCTATGGCACCGACGGGATCTGATTGTGTTCATGATGCAGTTGAAAAGTCGTTTACGGACTGTTTGCCAGCGGTATGAACAGAGTACATGGTGGGAAACATACCTGTCATGTACATCTGACATGGGACGAATTAGCTTTGAACATATTTGCGGGATAGCTTTTGATGGAAATGAGCTCAATACCATTCAGATCTCAGAATATAGCTGTCAGCCACCAAGTCTTTTGGGCATGAATGTTGTAGAGACCTGGATAAATGTAAGCGTCAGAGACGTGTGTCTCCGTGGAACCAAGACAAAAATAGAGTTTGAAAAGCCAGCGTCTCGACGAGATGATGAGGAATACATACCAGTGGACAGTGTGCTTCTGTGTCGTTGATCGCGGGTGCATACCAGAGGGGGAGAGGAAGCATGATGCGGGCAGTTCTTCATGAGATGCGATGACGGATGGATTTGTGAAGTTTACACTGCTCTCACAGCTTGCTGGGCACCCATTGCGGAGCCTTCTTCTCCGCAAAAGCTCTCAAACCAATGGCCAGATTCTGCCCGTCTCGCAGACCCGCACCATAGCGCGAATCTGTAGCCTGGCTGGCTCGCTCAACACTACCTTGCTCCCAACTCTCTCGCAGTCCATGCCTGGTCACAATGATGGCGTCTGGGCTCAGACTTGCTACCTTGGCAGCAAGCTCGACGGCTTCTTTGACGACGGACTCATGCGTCTGTGATACTCTGTTCGCAATGCTGTATTGCACGGCTTCTTGTGCTGAGAGGAAGCGTCCAGACATGGCAATTTCGCTCGCTACAGTCATACCTGCGAGACGCACAAGCCTTGAAAGGCCGCCAGCTCCAGCGTACAGCCCTCGCATTGCCTCTGGCAGGCCAAATGTGGCATTGGGAGATGCAATAATCATGTCGCTGTGTCTGTCAGTTCCGGACACTATAGCCTTCCTGCGAGAAACTCACCATCCCAAGCAGATCTCAAATCCACCGCCCATAGCCCAACCATTGACAGCCGCGATCACAGGTTTCTTTCCAACTCTTCTTGAGACACCCATGAAGCCCGAAGGCGGGTGTGTCAAAGTTCTGCGATCAGGCAATTCCGCCTTCTCTCCTCTTGCCACTTTCTCCCGGGCGTTCGCAATGTCCTTCTGCTCGATGAGATCCTGTCCAGCACAGAATGCCTTGCCATTGCCAGTAATGACAGCTACACGAAGAGATGGCTCGCTGTCAAACCATTGAAGAAGAGCATCTGCTTCCCAGTGCGAAGCGTACGGGAGAGAGTTCATAGCTTTGGGTCGATCGATGGTTATAAGCAATACATATGGCGCTGGATAGGAGAGTTTGTAGGTCGGAGTCGCAGGCGGTTGGGTGGTAAATTTCGACGTGGATGCCATTGTGGTACTGGTATGGAGCTGTCAAGGGGAGGAGTACAGTATGATATGTGTGAGGGAGGTATAAGCAGTAACAATGAGCAAGCAGGAGAGAGATGAGAAGACAATGTTTACGTTACCGCGAGATGCTGGCTTCTTGTCTTGATAGTGTTGGAGTGATCAAGACGATGAGACGTGCTTGTGTCTCTGTCGAGGTTCGGTTGATCGATAACCGCGTCGCCGAGGAGGAGAAATCCTTCTCAACTGTACGACTAGGCTGCTGGATGCGGAGAAGCGACGACTGCAACCTGATGCTCATCCTCACCTGTCGCTCTTTCCTTTGACTCTTCTTCATCCACAAGAGCAAGAGACAAGAATCCACTTCGGGTCCGAAACACTAGTGCATGCTTGCTGCCGGAATACTATGAGCACAGCATACCGCACCTCCATGCCTCTCTCATTGCAGCCTCACCCCAATTCCGGGCCGTGGGTTGCCATTGCCGTCTCCGCCAGCGCGCCGAGCTCGCCAACACACGATGGCATCAACAAGGAGGAGCTGAGCCATCTCGAGGCGACACTGCCGCAACTGCCATTGGAGCAAGATCTCATGCAATTGGCGAGATTGGGGCAGCTGGGGCATCACGCCTCTCGATGTGCGAACATATAGCGCAGCATGCATACCAAAAAAGTATGCATGAGGCTGGTAAGTATATAGCCGGCTGCATTCAATAGCCATACCTGGTAATGCTCTTTGCTGCTTTCTTGTTCAGTCAGGCGCCGACGTCATTATTCAGGATGGTAATGCGTAGAAACATTGAGAGTGTGTATGGCTTGTGTCACGGCAGCTTCTCAATCTTGACGAGGTCAAAGAACTACAAGATCAGTGGAGTCTTCTCAGGGGTTCTATCAGTGTGCGACTGATTCTACGAATGGAGACAGAAGCACACCGATGAAAGGAAGACTGAGGATTGCCGAGCGAGCGAGCGACATCCTTGCGCCGCATTTCTATGATTCGGATGTCTGCTGCTCGTTTGCCTGGACACAAGCCTTTACGCCCCTGGCTTGTTTCTCAAAATTTCGAGCGTCATTTTCCGACCATCCAAAACACCTCGAGGGAGGTATCGTGCGCGCAACCACCTGGCACCACAGCTCGTATTCAACGCCCGCGTTGCATAAGTAAGACTGCTTGTATACATGACAGATAAACACTCACTCGAGCCGAAAATAGACATTGCCTCCGCCAGTGAAGACTGGAGAGCGAACTCCTCTGCAAAGGCCATGGAGGAAGGAGGCAGTATCTCGGACAGCGAAGAAGAGGATCCACTTGGAGACCTCGAGCGTCTGGCAGATGAGGAGGGCATTTCCGACACAAATGCCAACACCATCAGTCTCACGCCAACACTCGACGTTGGTCTTCCGCCTCGGGGTTCGCAGTCCACTGTCCTCCAAACGACCAACTCTCTTCCTGTAGCCACCCAAACAGCTAACACCAGCACAACCAGGAGCTCCGGCCCACTCACCTTTAGAGACGTGGAGCACGCACGGTACGGCACACGTATCAAAGTAGCTCCAGACGATGATGACATGAACCTTGTGAGGGCAAATGTGAAAGACTGGGTGTGCAGAATTATCGAAGCCTGTTTTTCCGAGAAGAAGGGTCTTCAGGCGCCCAGACATACGACTCAAGAAATGTTTGAGAAATGGTTGCTCAAGCAGGAGCAGAGGGTCGTCAGTGTGCACCAAGAAGATTCCCGTCGGATCGAAAAGAATGCATGGATACTGGTCGTATGTTCTGAGCCTTTTTCATGCTGGCTTCATACAACTGACAAGCGAGCGATAGGACGATGTGTGCATCATCCACGAGCATGGAATAGTCAGCAATGGCCGGTCTTTCAGGGAGCCGGACAAGGGCAAGGAGCCGGAGGAAAATAAGGAAGCCGTAGCGACAAAGGGTATGAAGTGCTCAGATCGATTGTTGCTGATCGAAGAGATCCTGTCGGTGAGATACTCATCATGTGTTCCGTTACACGTCTTGAGCTGACCATATGCTAGGAGTACGGCATCATCGCCCTCGATGTTGCACTTGGCCAGAAGATGGAGGGCGTCACAAGCGACCCGCTGCAATTCCTCAAGAATAAGATCGCTTCCGCAGGTTCCAACGCCAACAAGTGCAAATCGAAGAGATCCGCCGAGGAGGCCCAGCAATTCGAGGCTTGGTGGAAGAAAGAACTGCCAGCGAGGGAACGAAAGGAGGTGGTTGACAAGAAGTTGGCCGATCGGGCTTTCGCTGCCATCTGCAAGCCCCATTTCGGGTATTTCTCTCCTCCCTCTCCCAGTGGGCCTCCTTTGGGCTTCTATGCAGCTCAAGCTGGGGCTTTGAAACGCCGAAACATGAATCAGGTGACTTGGGAGGAGGAAATCAGTGCCGATGTAATCTCGGATGTTGGCCAAGACATCCGCAGCACCTTTACGGCCAGCGGTGATGTGCAGGCCTACTCCGGTGCTCCGCTTCCCACGCAAGTTTCCTCTTTCTCGCCGCATCGTGGCTCAGTGCGTGGATATCCTATGCCGCAAGGAGTTGATCACGCAATCCCAGAAGCTCCTATTACTCTCAATAATGGCAGCAACGCTTCGGTCGACAAAATGAGACTGCCTCCTCCGGTAAGATTCTCTACGCAACCAGGGTCGCATTATGGTCCGACTTTTCATCACAATGCATTCCTCCACAACGCAGCTCAAGGTCCCCGGTACGGTACATCCCCCTCGCCCTACAGGGGTACAGCCCTGGCTGGAGCTCCGAATCCGCTCTTGGGCTACAGCCACCCAGTCACGCAGGGTTATCCACCAAATGGTGGTCTTGTATCTGGAAGCATGGCGCATCCATCTGCCACGCACAGGTTTGTCGATGAAATGAGTGCCTTCCAAGCTGCTCCGATGGACCTTCAAGCTCGAGCAGGCAAGCAAGCGAGAATTGTTCCACCGCCTAAAGCTACTGGCGCCCGGTCGAAGATCCTCACTCCAAGCGCGAACGACTTGCTCGCTCTGTCTCCGATTTTGACGCCGCCGCATCACCAAGGCGGTCTGCAATCTCAGTACGCCGGCTCAGGTTCATGTTACGGCGCTGGACTCTCGCCTCACGATAGCACAGCGCCGCATAGAGATGCTGCGTCGAGTGCCGGGCCTGCACTGGGTCCTAGCCGAGGCGGCTTCACGCCTCGCTTTGCGCCGTACAACGGCATGAAGTCGACATCTGCCTACTACGACAATCTCATCTCGCAAGGTACTTCTCAACCTGGTCGAATGGACTCGGAAATGATTCGGGCCGCTGGGACTGCTATGCATGTTCTGATGTCTGGCGGCGGGGCCGTTGCTGCTTCACGTGGAATTCCAACCCCAGTCGCTGGACAAGGTGATGTCCTGGTTGCTCCTGCTGAGACAGGTGATGGCGCACCAAGTCGCCAATGCAACAAAAACGCTAGCTAACAGGGAGAGTAGTACCAGGGACGCGGGATTGATTGAAATATTATCTCGTGGTATAGAGACTCATGTTTGCTTGCATGATGAGTCTACATCGCCAATCTCAAAATCTTCATCTTCATCTCTGTTCACGCAGGATTTTGGCCAGCTCTACATAGGGTATGGCTTTGGCTGACTCTGCTGAGTTTCGGAGAGAGGCGATTTTCCATGGAAATCGACGAGTAGCTCCGTGTAAAGTTCACTGCCTGGGAGGTGCGACCAACAGATGAAGCATGCACCATTATGGGCAAGCTGTCGATTTCCGGGATGTATGGACGCTTGGAGAGAATTTTTGACGAGTTGATCATGTATGTAAGGCGCTCGGCCAGTGTGCATGAGAGGGCGTTGAGGGTGTGGGTTGATAGCTTTCGTTGAGACAGGTGATCATGATCAACCACCCGGGTATCTCTAGTGAATCGATTGCCAGATCTTCTTTGATGACTCGCGCCACAATTTTGTAGCAGAATCCAATGTCGAAAAGGCAAGTAACAATGTTGTTCCGTTCCGAAGTGAATGCATGCCTCTTGGCCTAGGGTTCGGCAGACGATATCCGAAATACGAGTCAGATCCGAGCTCCGTCATGTGTGATGAAGCATCTCCTTCAAGACTCCCAAATCTCACGTTTTCCACCAAAATACCTTACGTTCCACGATGGCGCTCTCCCGAACTTTGGCCTGCCAAAACTGTCGACAATGGCTCTTGAAATCCTTCATCTCGACGTTTGCGATCCCACAAAGCACAGTTTCTCAGCGAAGAAATTTCTCGACGCCGGCCAGAAGATGGAACGAAGCACGCGAGCGCATACAGGTCGCTGGAAAGGAGGATTTCGCGTTGAACGACATCAATGAAGAGACCAAAGCACCACAACAGGAAGAATTAGCATTGGAAACCGCAGAAACATCTCCAGAAGCAGAAGCAGAACACATACCATGGTACCTCCGCGCCACCACCTCTCCCCTCCAGTCCACCGCCCCCGACGCCCTCTCCGCCCGCCAACGAATTCCCGATCTCCCCTCCAACCCTCCACCCCTCCTCGCTCCCTTACTTCAACAGATCTCCGTAGATCTCGGCATCGACGACCTCACTCTGCTCGATCTGAGAAGCTTAGACCCTCCGCCTGCTCTGGGAGCGAATCTATTGATGTTGATTGGGACGGCTAGGAGTGAGAAACATCTTCATGTCAGTGCGGACAAGTTGTGCAGATGGTTGAGGAGTGAACATTATCTCTCACCGTATGCAGATGGGTTGTTGGGACGACAGGAGTTGAAATTGAAGTTGAGGAGGAAGGCGAAGAGGAGTAAGCTGATGAGTGCAGTCGGTGGCAAGGGAGGTGGTGATGCGGAGGACTTGGCCGAGGGAATTAGGACGGGGTGGGTTTGTGTTAATGTTGGAGCGGTGCCCGGTGCGGAAGGGGAGGATCTATCAGGTGGAGAGGTTGTGGTCGAGAGTGAGGGAGAGTTTGTTGGATTTGGACCTGGTGGAAGCACGGGAGTGAGGATTGTTGTACAGATGTTGACGGAAGAGAAGAGGGGAGAGGTCGATTTGGAGAGATTATGGACTGCTGTGCTGAAGAAGAGTGAGAGGGAAAAGGAGGCCATTGCGAATCAGGAGACTATCGAGGAGGAGCCTGAGGAAGTTCTCGATGTAGTCGAACCAGCGAAAGTGGCAGCAGAGGATGTCCTTGCTGAGGCTGAAGTTGAGCCAGTGGCGGAAGAGGCAGAGGGAGAACAACATCGCCCTGCGCGAATTCGAGGCTTGAGAGGAAGACAGCATATCAGAGCTTACCACACTTCTGCCCGGAGACCGCAACGGACGACTGAAACATCAACGCCCTGGGACGACATGATGGCATCACAAACTCCAAAGGACGACCCAGAACAATTCTACCAAACCTGGCGCTCCTTTCCCGCTCTCCGTGTTCCCCGCAGCGCAGGCCTCTACACGACTCTCTTCAATCACATCGCATCTGGCGCTTTCAACAGTCCCTCGTCAGGTCGACCAACCCTGCGAGATGACGGTAAGATCCTTGGCGATGCCAAAAATGAGCTGCAGGGCCTTTCTGAGCCCGAGAATGCAGCATCAGCATCTTTGAGCGCCGTACGCGGTATCGCAGAATCTCGGGCGATTCTGAGCGAGGCGCTCTGCACAATGGAGTCTGAGGATCCCGCTGTACGGCTCGAGGACAGTGGAGTTGAGCTAGGCATGGCACTGTTGAGGGCTTTGATTGCTGTAGATCCCGAAGGGTCGGACAGAGCATTTGGGGTGTGGAGAGGGAGGTGTGAGAAGGTTTTGAGGAAGGCCATTGACGGGAGTGTTGTGCACAGCAGCGTGTAGGGTTGTTTTGAGGTATGTTCCTTGAGGTATGTACAAAATCATTACTCTCTCTCCATCAAAACTGCTTTTTGAATATGCGTCGGACTTCTTTGTTACTGTACTGTTCCTGTCGGCAATACTCCATCTACCTTGCGGGTATGGCACTCTCCTGTCCCTCAAGGCAAAAGAACGGCATTAAGATTGCGGCAGCTGTATGACTGCGTGATTGCGACAATGCACTCAGTCTCTTCTTCCTTCCTCGACAACCTGTCTTTTTGACTCCCTGTTACATTCCTTTTGCAGGACAAACAAAGCTGCGGAGGAGCTATGTCTGCAGCGACTCCGGTTCCTATTCATTTGCCTGCACAGCAAAGATCGATTTGACGAGCAAAAAGAAGACTTATTTAACAAAGTGGCAAAACGTACACCCGAGAGGGGCGGATAGAAATACTCCTTCGAGATTTTCATTCTTGTGCAGCTACCTTATAGATGTTGAAGGGATTTGGCACACCTTCGATGGATGGCTAACCCACTGCACTATGAAGGTCAGTTGTTTTGACATTTATTATGTATGTACTGCGTCAAGCGCCGAAGTACTTGCGAGTTGTCAAGGGCGACGGTGGAATGTTGATGTTGAGCGGGATGACGGCATTGCTAAGTTGAGGACTTCACCACTACATTGGATGGACCTACGCCATGGCCCTCGAGATGGATCCATCTCCGTTGGGTACATCACGCCAAACCTACTACCTGAAATGGCAACCACTACGCTCCACCTGCCCTCTGGACAATTCCTACGTAGATACCGCTTCAAGCGTGTTGATGAAGCCGGCGATCTAGAGAGTTCATGCGCCTTCAATGGAACGATAGTACCGGGAGCATACCTCGAGTGCCTCGCTCAACCACAATACGAAAATTCGTAGTCATCACACGCTGAAACCTTCAGTCAGGTGCCTTCTTCGCTCTTCTTCCACCCCTCAACACTTCCACTTCATCCACTTTTCACTGCCGATATGGACAAGACACGCAGCGCGCCGTTGGACCAGACACTCTCTTTGCCAGACGGCGTTCATCTGAACGCTCACACAGTCCAGGCGTCACCAAACGATGCTGCTGGACCAGAAAAAATACGAATCATCTTTCAGAATGTAATCATATGTACTCTTATCACACTCATTTAAAAGCCTTCTGAGCCTTGTATGGATTCTCACGTTGCACTTGGGTCGTGGTTGCTTGCGCCAACCCTAACCCTGACAGTCAGCCCCTGAGATGACTTGCGCAGAGGAAGTCCTCGAAGGAAGAAAGCAGAACCAGGAAATAAGGTCTCATTGCTCTATTGGATTATTGTAATTTGGGGGCTGAAATATACTAAAGCACTCCAACTTCTTTCCGTGTGGCAGAATAAGACATTGTTTGAGATTTACACATTAAAGGGGGCGGCTACTTCTGCCCCCAGAAGAGCGAACGCAACCTAGCAAGCGCTGTACCGCAAACTCATCCATTACATTGCTTATAGCTTCCGCAATATACCATGGACATCGATTCTCTGATTCAAGCTTTACCAAAAGAGCTCATGAACAGAATCTTCCACCACACGATGCTAGCAACAATGCCGCGAGATCTGGACCAGAAGAACAAATACGACAGCGCGATCCTACAATACACATTCTCGCTACCAGATCCTCATGTCAAACTTTCCTCATTCTTGATACAGATGTTGACTCCTAGCGACATCGACGGTCGCAATGCCTCCCATACAACTGCATTCTTCCGCCGCTTCCTTCGCCTCGTTGAGCTATATACCACATCACCCCCGAGACGAACCTCGAAGTTTATTTCAAGCATCAGCAACCCACTAGACACGGCTTACTTGAAGCTGCGGAAATGCTTCGAATGCACATGCTGGCTGAGGCGTGTCTCGACGTTGCTTTCCCGAATCTCCGTCTGGGCAGATTTGGTGATCCGCGGTTTAAGCAGGGAATGGAGTTTGATACCAGCCTTTGCACCGTTGAAACGCCCAGACTACTTTTTGAGACGTGCAACAGGCATTCCTGCCGAAAGCTCGCTAAAAAGGGAGATTGGTACTTCTTTCATGAACGAGCCGTTGTCGTTGATGAGAAGGGTCTGACTTCGACCTGGCTTTCTGAGACGGGGCAGTCATGGATGTTCACAAGAACGAAACCAATTCGCAAGTACTTTGAGCACGAGATGGAAGCACTCGCTGCATGGAAGGTTGGCGAGCGGGATATCGATATCAGGTTCAAGAAGGGAGGCTCTTTTGACACGTATTTGCACGAGGCGGACGAGAGATGCGCAGCGGACACTCTTCTTGACTGAGTCTGCAAGCAGATAAACTCAATGAACGGGAGTGATACTCGTATGACTGGTCTTTGTATCATTCAACAGTGGTGGCCAATCTTGAAAACGGACATGCAGTCTGGATCCCAGAATTCCTTGATTAGGGTGGCATCGATTCAGTGCGGAAGTTTGCGAGTCTTCGGGGGGTCCGACGTGCGTGATGAGAGTGGCAGGATGATAACAAATAGATGCAAAGTTGACCGCATTCTTCGGCTCTGTGACCCTCCTCACGACCAAAACCGCACCCCACCACTCCCGTCAGCGACCGCCCTCAGCTGGCCACCAATAGTCAATGGGTTTCCCTCAAAGACAACAAATTCCTTGCGAACCTCGTCCTTATTCACCTTCACACCAAGAATGTCATAGATGCTGCTCGAGGCCATAGCCAGCGCCTCTTTCGCGCTAATCTTACCGCCACTGTTGGTGTGTACGATTCCAGCCTGTAAGAAGAGATCTCGGGCTTCCCAATCTTCGCCAACACCAATAGCGACTTTGACACCAGCAGCGTGCAATGCATCGACAGCAGTGCCATTCGTCAAAGGCGCTCCCGTCAAGGCACGACGCTCGTCCCAGGATGTCGAATAGCTGAAAAGAGGGGACAGAATGACCGAGACGTCCGCTTGCCGGAGCTCCTTGGCCACGATCCACGACTCGGCTCCGCCAAACAAAACCAAGCGCAGTTTCGCGGACGAATTGCTCGCTGAGATCGCCTTGGACACTTCGTTCTTCAACCGCAGCAGAGAGGCTATAGTATCGGCCGAATGCACATCAATAACCAGCGGTAGACTCCCGTTCACGACTTGGGCCAGAGCAACATCCTCCGGTGACTTTTCCTCCTGCTTCTTCGTTGTAGACATCGCGCCGATGAGCTTCGATTTCAAGTCAGCGATGGCGCCGGATACCGTAGGGGTTTTGCCTTGTTTGGCGGAGGACGTCAGTGTATAGTGAAGAGCGACAGCCGGGTCAAACACTGCGTGCTTTTCGAGAGCATGCTTTGCACCGTTGCGAATCCCAGCGCTGATTCCCTTGTGTCCGGAGGGTCCGAACTTGGGCGCGGTAATACTCTTGGTCACACCGTGAGAAACAGCGGCGTCCAAGTTCTTGCCATCGAAGCGAAGACCATCGACAGCAGCGGAGAATGAGTCTTGCCCCAGCGAGCCATCGGAGGTATCTCCTTCAGCAGCGATCTCTTCCAGTCCGAGGAGGCTTCCAAATGCGGTTAGCGGCGGTGAGATGTATCCATTACTCAAGGCGACAACATTGCTAGCGTCCGACACCAAATGCTCGCAGGTGCCCATACACACGATCTCGCCATCGGTGACGACTACTTGGCCAGTCTTGCCGTCCAACTCCATCATATCTTCAAAACCGGGCAATTGAACAGTGGAAACGCCAGTGAAAACGACATCAGTCGTTTCCGTTGACTTCATATCCGAAGATTCGTAGACAGAAGTCTTCAGAGGAGAAGTGAACGGCTTTAGCAGCTCAACCGGGTCCTTAAATTGCGGCGTGCCGTCGATGAAGACTTGTATAGGGGTCGCGCCAATGGACAAAGGGTCAGAGTCCCATAGCACAACATCTGCATCGAACCCAGCCTTGACTTTGCCAATTCGGGAGCCGAGACCCAGTAGCTCTGCCGGAGCGCTGGTGACGCCTGCAAGAGCAACATGATAGGGAAGGGAATTTCGGTATGCTTTGGCCGCTTCGAACACTACGTGCTGAGCATTGAGTACAGGGTTGTCGCTGACGTAGACTGGGGTGATGCCTTCGTCGTGTAAGATTCGACCAGCTCGCTCGGACGCCACGTAGGATTCCGCTTTGTAGTACATGTTATCCGCCTGGTGGATGCATGATCAGTAGATATCTATGTGATAGCTGAGCCGTACTTACAAAGAGAGCGGCAGCCGGAGCCCGTCCACCGTAAACCCTTTTCAGGACTTCGGGGATCAGAAAAGTCGAGTGTGCATGATGAAACGCTCTGACCGCAAATTTGAACTCATTGGTGTAGCCGATGAAAGATTCAAGATCCGGAATCGTGTAGCAATGAGTGTTTACCATGACTTGTCCTCGGAGAACTGCCGCCAGCGTCTCCCATTTCAGATCTAGTGGCAGGTAAGAGTCCATACTCTCGGCGCCAATCGAGTCAGCAGCTGCACACCAATCGTCCTGGCTATCTTTCAGTGCGGCGGCCTGCTCGAAAGCATGTCTGAAATACCACGCTTCTCCCAACCTGCTGAATGGCCCAAAATTTCTGCCTACCTGTCCGTATACTCTCTTGGCGTTCTCGCCGCATGCCATCTTGATATATCGATGGTTTCGTTCCGGATCGGCAAGTAGACTTTCGATACTAAGCTCTGGTCTGCCGTTGCCTTTGCCAACTGCATGTTTGATCACAAACGCTTCGCCACCAATATTATTGCCACTCCCAGGCAATATGAGCGATGTGGTAACGCCGCCTGATTTGATGACCTAGTCTTGTGAGTTTACATAAAGCTTGGGACGAGAAGTAAATACATACCTGAATCTGAGGATCCAGCGGGTTCAGCCCGTCCAAGCTACGCACGTAGGGCGTGATATCATCGGACAACTCATTAGTATCGTCGTTACCTGTAAGATCGGGGAGAGAGTCAACTCCAGTGTGAGAGTGCATATCAATGATACCAGCTGTTAGCTGTCTACCATGGGCATCAACAAGATTGTATTCATCGGGCAGATCATGGTCGGCAATGTGGGCGCTGACCTGCTCAATCAGACCATTCCGAAGAAGTACATCGAGACTGTCCCAGGAGTATTCTTCACTACCAGGTTTTGGTTCGCCAGTCCATACAGTGGCGTTGCGGATGAGGACAGGCTTCGCGCCCTCAACATATCGTGCACTGACGTTGCGGTGGCCGCTTGGATCCACGGGTATCGTTCGTAGCTTTGCACAGGTGGCATAGTCCTGCTTGAGTCTTTCTGTGGAGAGTGATTGTACATTGTCTTTCGAGAACCACTGGACATATGAAATGTAGGCGAGGCATGCCAGCACAATATATCGAAGTGCTCTACGTCGAATCCGCCTCCGACGATGCTGCGGCGGGTACTGGTCCCTTGGTGTATAGACAGGCAACCCGTCCAGCGGTTCGATCTTTTCCATGGCGAGATGATTGTTTGTGAGGGAACGATGGCGTTATCGGGCAAGGGAGATAGGATGTCGTCGCCGACTCGCCGTCACCGGAAGAGTGGAGAGCGGACTTCGCTCCGAAACTCTGTTACCAATAATCCATTTCTCCTGCCTCTGCCGGATACACAACTCTTTCTCTCACTCTTTCTTTTCTCTCCAAAATTTTCCGTATCACTGAGATGTGACAAGTCAGCGCCCTTGGCTCTTCGACGCCGCATCCTCACACGCGCCGGTGAATTTCCTCGATCATGACTACATGTGGAGGACATGTTTCTACCTGGGCTTTCACGAGGCTTGGTGGAATCGCCATCTAACACAGTGGAGGAGATCATCAGAAACGCGTTCTGATCAGAGCACTTCCATTGACGCCTTTCACCCTGCCGAGACTTGACGACTGTGCTGCACGATATTGCTGTTGGTGTCGGCGTTAGGCTTTAATTGATCCTTCGGCATGAGGTGACGGAGGTAAGGCAAGCTCCAGGGCTGAAGTCAGCATATAAATCCTCCCAGCGGCCTGGTCCTTTGTTCTTCATACTCACGTTCCATTTTCGACGAAGACTACGACTACTACACATAAAATGGCCTCAGAGAAGCGAGTGGTTCTCATCACCGGAGGAAACACTGGAATTGGATTCGAGGTGGCCAAAGCACTTTACAGTTCAAAGACGTCCTATGAAGTCATCATAGGCAGTCGCAGTGTAGGGAATGGCGAGAATGCTATTGCTCTGCTGAAGAAAGACACACCGGGAAGTTCGAGCTCACTCACAACCATCTTAGTTGACATCTCTTCCGATGAATCCATCGTCAAAGCGCGTGAGAAGATTTCCTCTCGCTTTGGTCGCCTAGACATACTTGTCAACAACGCAGGGGCTGGTTTCGACCGCAAGATTCAGACCGGGGAAATGACTATTCGCGAGGCTTGGAACGCCTCGTGGGATACGAATGTCAGCGGCACGATGGTAATCACATCGGAATTCATCCCTCTTCTACTCAAGTCTTCAGATCCAAGGCTGCTTTTCGTCACAAGTGGAACGTCCACACTTACTGAGACCCAAAACTTTGAAACTACTGCCATGGCCCGCATAAACGCATCTCCAGCAGCTGGATGGCCAAAGGATGCGCAATTCAATCCCATCGCGACATACAGGAGCGCCAAAACAGGCCTCAATATGGCGATGTGTGAGTGGCATAGGATTCTGAAGAACGATGGGGTGAAGGTATGGGCAATCAGCCCGGGCTTCCTGGCCACTGGGCTTGGTGGAGTTGGAGTGGAGAACTTGAAGAAGGCGAGTACTGCTATTGGAAGCGCATGGGTAAATGTATGCTAACAAACATGCAGATGGGAGCCGGAGACCCGTCCCTGGGCGGCACGTTCATTAAGGATGTCATTGAAGGCAAGCGAGATGAAGATGTTGGTAAAGTGATCAGATCAACAATGGTACAACCATGGTAATCCCGCCATCTGATGTAATCGCTACGATTGTCGAACTTTGCCAACGACTAAGGCCGCAAGCTCTTCCTGCGGCTTCTCGGTCCCATCGTATCTGCTGGCATATGCCTTCACGAAAGCCGGTCGTATCTCTTTGATTTGCTCAGCACTGAACTCCTGCATGAGAAGCTTTGTGCTCGGGTTGCCCATATTCAAAAACTCATCGACTGCTGCATCCGGGCTTTCCTTCCGTGGGTGTGGACAACTAAAGGTCTTGGCCTGTATCTCCTCCAACTTCGCCTCCTCGAACAGGCCTTTAACATCGCCTAGCTCCGTCGTACTGGTGTGAAACAGTGGAGGAGCAATCCAATGGGAGTCCACCGTTGCTCGCACAGCTTCTTGCCATAATGGAACCCAGCTCACACGACTCCAAGTCGAGACTGCAACAATACCACCGGGCTGTGTGACTCGCTGCATCTCACCGATAACTTTCGCTGGATCCGGCACGAAGGGCAAAAAGAATGTACCCATGCTATGTGTGAAACTACCATCTTTCAGCCCTGCGGCCTGTAGGTCCGTAGCGTCCGCAACAAGAGTCGAAACGTTCTTCCAGCCGTTTTTCTCTAGTGCTTGAATCATGCCTTTGGAGATATCGGCTGCTGTAATTTGTGCTTCTGGATACCGCTCTTGAATGACTTGCGTGAACATCCCGCTTCCCGCGCCATTGTCGAAGATTTTCGAGGATTCTGTAATTGGCACTGATGATGTCGCCATTGACAGCAACTCTTGACAAGGCTTGCGAGTGATATCCTGGACGGAGCTTGCCCACTTGTCCGAATGGTCTTGAAGATTCATTAGCATTGATACTAGCGTGAGTCAGAAGGTGAATGATGGAATTCACGTACCGTCCCATTTGTCTGCAGAATGTACTTGAGCCATGGTGTCCTAGATTGAATTACTGTCTTCAGAAGGGAGCTGGTTTGAATGAAGGAACAACTGCATACTCACGACTTTCACCTGTGAATCGTCATCAAAGCTGCTGTGGCGCGGTGTGGGTCGGATAGCTCATAGCCAAAGTATCCTTCGTAGCTTAAGCGGTTGTGTAGATCAGCGGTATACCATATCAACATGCTTCTCTTCTAGAAACGGATCATAGGAACTCTACATGGGGAGGGGTTGTACTCACTGCATAAGTCGGAATTATAAGTTATCGTTCGAAACATTGCGCCTGGCACAAACACTCATCATTACAGGTATCGTTCAATCGTTACTAACCCTCTATTCTAACGTCTATCCAATACATTCCGCCATAGCAATCATGACTTTGCATATCTCGTATTCTTCCGCAACCGTGGTCCATAGATATAAAACACATACGGTATAGGCACAAGCGCCAGACTGATAAACGCCAGCAAAGAAGATGCCCAGCCAATGCCCAAAGTCTCATACATCTGCGTGATGAAAAGTGGGAATCCAGCTGCCAAAATATATCGAAACATATTATTTGCTCCCATTGCGGAAGCTCCGAATCGCGGTCCATAGAAATCCATCGTGTAGAGTGTAGCACCCATGAAGATCAGAAGGTTTCCAAATCCAAAGACTGCTTCTGCGATGATCGGGCATATCCAGTGTACGTGTGACTGTGCAGACCAACCGAACCAGAAGAGGGAGATCGGGAGGCAAGGTGATCCGATCATCATGAACAAGAGTCGCTTCTCGCAGGGAAATCTGCCTCCCTCGCCGGCTTCTTTGGAGCGCGCGACTAGTTGGCGGAAATATGTCTTGGCAGATATCACCATGAGGATCAATGCCGTGATGCATCCCTAAGAATTTGACATTGAGAGTTAGTGATGCTTTGCTGTAAGACATCTGCCGCTGGTTTACTTACAACTCCAAGACCGATGAAGGTCAACCCGATCTGACCAATGTCAAAACCATAGACTGTCTCAAAAACGTATGGGAAGGCGGCAAAGAAGGAGTACAGCATGCCTGAGAAAAGACGGATATGTCAGCACAACACTCATGTTCGACGAATGATTGGACATACCGAAGTTGACGCCCTGATACACTGCGAAAAGACCAACAACGGGTTCGACGCAAGCCATGTGCAAAGGACGAGTGAGCTGAGTCGTAAAGTAGTTTCTTACAACTTGCAATCTGGAAGGTCGTGGTCCAGTCTTGAGCTCAATTCCGCGGGCTTTGGCTCTGTGGCGAAGGATAACAGCTTTGTAAGTCTCTTTCATGAATATCAGAGGCGACATGCACGCGATCGTGAAGAAGAGGATCGTCCATTGAGTCCAACGCCAGTTCTCATCCATGGCCACGAAGCCGCCTACTAGTGGTCTGCACCGATCAGTTCTGATTCTCTCAGACATGAAGATTCGACTTACCCGATGGCAGGTCCAAGGAAGGGCGCAGTCACATAGCATGCAAACGGAATCAATCGTTCGGCCGGAGACCACATATCCGAGAGAGTCGCAGAACCAATCGATAACGCAGGGCTTCCAAAGACGCCAGCAAGGAACCGACATATCGTCAAAGACGCAATGCCGCTGGAGAATCCTGCTCCGAGGGTGAAAAGTGCGAACAATGGCATCCCGGCCATGTACACGGCTCTTCGGCCAAAGTATTCAGATGTCGGTGCAGCTGATCCATACTATTAGCAAGCGTCGAACGTCAAATTGCAAGGTGATCATTACCTAGCATTGGACCGAAAGCAAGGCCAAGGACAAAAAGCGAAAAGGGCAGAATGGAGACTTCCTCGGAGACTCCAAGGTCCTGTATCACGCCATCTCTTCCGGGAGTGTATATTGAGGAGGCGATAGTGGCCACAGTTGCAATGCCAGTCGGCACGATGGTATGATAGATCTTCTTTGATCGTGGCCAGTTTAAAGGATTGTCTGTGTCGTCTGCGCCATCCCACTCCAATGCTGCAGCTTGCTCTGAAGGTTGCCGTTGAGCGATTTCCTTGTTCTCTGGTGTTGGGTTTGCACGTTGGCTCGGACCAGATGAAAAGTCGGATTCACTGTTACGTCCAGATGTGCCCTTCTCAAGATCTTTCTCATCTGATGAGGCCATTGAGCCACCGCGGCTGGACTGCTGGGAGGCCGCCATTCTGATGGGAAGGTGCAAGAAAAAGGAGAGGTAGAGATGAGAGAAGACAGAGTACTTTCATTATTGCTGGGGATCCATGGCATGTCGAGTGCGTCGAGTAGTGTGCTGGCCACGTTGAACTCCATACGATTCGTGGATCGCGTATCTCAACATAACGCCTTTGCAGCTCCCTTCCTAGTCGAGTAAACGCAATGATCTCAGTGACGCACGATGGTGAAGAGGCGCTTCGCCGGGCCTTTTTCGTTTGCTGCAGGGTGACATCGACGTACGAAGTAGGATCATGGCGGGTCATGTAAGCAGAGACATCGACAAGACCGTGGACGTTCCCATTGAAAATGTTGATTCAAGACCAAGAGGAGATGAGGATAGAAAGTCGCAGGAAGACTCAAGATCGAAGTGGTCCAGAATTTAAGCTTCAAGCTAGAGTGTTACTCACCTCGAGCTCACAACGTCAACCTCTCTTGGATACTTCAGAACGAAGCATGTAAAATCGGACATCCCAGCAGCTGAGAGCTGCGCGCACCACCAACCACAATGCCTTCAGCCGACATGGCATCCCCCAAAGATGGGCCTTTCGACGTGGTGGCCGCCTACAACCGCCTACTCGCTGAAGACTCCGACCTCACGATGCCAGTCGCAGCAATCGAGTCTCTCATTCTCGCGCTTGCCAACACACCCTCCACCACCGTCTCCGAAACACTCGATCTCGTCTCCAAACTCACCGAACAGCTGAAGCGCAGCGTACCGAATTCCATATCACTCTCCGCAGGAACCGACATCTTCCAGCAATATCTGATTACAAGTCTTCAAAGACCGAGCGGTGGCTCCGGCGACTTTGATCAGATTCGCAGTCATTTGGTGCAGAATGGCAAGCTTTTCGTGGAGAGAGCAAAAGCCGCAAGAGAGACCATTGCGGCTCTTGGGAAGAATTTCGTGAGAGATGGCACTACGGTCCTCACCAATGGTGGCTCTCGCGTCGTTGGCGCACTCTTGAGAAGCGCCGCAGAGTCAAGCAATGCAAGCGGAATCCGCTTCAGAGTCATCTATGTCGTCTCAGTCGACGGTAAAGACACCGAGAGTACAGCCAACATCGCCGCGCTACGAGAGCGTGATATCCCAGTCGCGACAATCCCTCCCACAGCTGTCGCGTACTGCCTGGATCAAGTCACGCAGTGCTTTGTGGGAGCTGAAGGTGTAGTGGAGAACGGTGGAATCATCAGTAGAATGGGGACTTACCAGTGTGCTCTGCTCGTCAAAGCTGCTGGCAAACCGTTCTACGTCCTTGCCGAATCACACAAGTTCGTCCGCCTATTCCCGCTCGGACAGCAGGATTTGGGGATTGAGCAGCATGTCGTAGACTTCAAGACCGCAAAGGATTTGGGAAGTGAAGTGGAGAATGCGGTAAAGTCTAAGCTGGACGATGCGGTTGACTACACGCCGCCCAACTTGATCAGCTGCATTATCACCGAGTCTGGGGTCATGATGCCGGGTGCTGTCAGCGAACAGCTCATCAACATCTACAGTTAGAGAGCATTGTTGGTAGGACGAAGAATCATGAGTATGATCAGTACCTGCGCTCATTGGCAGCAGTTTTCATCCATGACAATCCCAATTCATGACCATGACGGCTCTCATAAAGCCCATTCCCACAATATTAGTCAAGAAGTGCCATATCATGGCAGCACTCGTTGCACTTGTGAATGACATATTCCTCGTTGATCTATCATCCATCATCACCAAGCTCTGCAAGTTCCCTCTCCGTTTCCAACAACCGTTGCCGCATCATCTCTGCCTCTCTCTGCAATTCGGCTCTTCGACCTCCCTTGGCATCGCTCGCGCCCGAGCCACGATGGGGCAGTGATGGGTCGATGTTCTCATCCTCAGGCGAAGAAGCAATATACTGTGGACGAGCGTAATGCTCGGTGTCTTCTCCATGTCCGCGGCCCGTGAAAGAACGCTTTTTGTTCCCATTGGCAACTTCACGTTGTCGGAATGCCTCTGTGAAGTCGACGGGGATGGTACGCAGCGGAACGTCCTCATATCCCTGGGTATAGGAGTCACCTTCGAATCCAGTGTCCATAAGCGAAGGCGGCACAGAGGGACGATGGTCAGAATTGCCCGAATCACTCAGGTTGTCGCTGGGATAGGGAGTACCCTGTTCGACGAGCTGACCACCCGTAGCAGGCACAACTCGTTTCCGCCTCTTGATTTCCGCCTTCTTCATCTGGACTGGTCGGTGGGTTCCGTGAAGTTTGTGGTAGAGTCCGCATGCGTTGCAGATGGTATGGCCTGCCTCGTCCCGACGCCACAGAGGCGTCACAGTCGTACCACAGTTCTGGCATGCAACAACCACGTTCGTCGCTGATTGAGAGGGTGGAACGTAGTTCTGCACAATTGTCTGCATGTGCTGCTGGGAAGGAGTCGGTTCCGAGGCTTCGGTGCTTGCCTGTCGCAATGCGAATTGAGCCGTCTTCGAGATACGGTTGTTGTAGGCAGGACAGCCACCACATCCCTCTTGACCACCTGTACCGTTGCAGCGACCACCACCTGGACAAGTACCGGCCTGGATTTGGTCCGCCGAGACATAAGTCGCACGATTGGAGGGCGGCGACGGTTGTCTGTCGTGAGCCTGACCATCAGCAGGCTGGGAAGAAGATGCAGCTCCTCGTTTCATTCCAACAGGTCGCATTTGATTACGAGCTTTGTAATACAGACCACATGCGTTGCATATTACTGCACCCGCTGGGGATCGTCTCCACAATGGCGTTTTGGTAGTGCCACAATTACTTCAACATGTTAGTATCGGAAGAAGTACAACGTTTCTGAAGAACATACCTGCACATCTGTCCACCAGGCGGCAGGCCAGAGGTGGGTGATCTTCGTGAGGTGGAAGCGGATCCTGCGACTGAAGGTCCGGGCGAGGGTTGCGGATGTTGCTGCATATTGTCATTCATGTCGAGCTCACGGCCATACGCGGCAGAGCCGAGTTGATCTGATGTTCGTTGCATATTCCGGGTGAGGTCAATTGATAATTGAGGGTCGTATTGAGGATGTGAGGCCTGAGAATGCTCAACAAGCTGTCTCGCGACTTCCAAATCCTGCTGCGATGGTTGTCGCTGGAGTATGGCAGGAATCCTTGGTGAGAGAGGTCTCATTCTCAGGTGTTCTGTGGAGGCACTGGCCATGTTGTCACCGCCGCATGGATTGACTTCGTCGTGGTCAACACGTGTTGAGGGAAGAAGAGGAGAAGCGGGAGGTCATATTTACCGGGCGCATTCCTCGTATTTACCGGGCAGTGCCTGAGGCACAAGGCCCTATACCGCACCTGTAGTCACCATTAGCTAGAGTCATTAATAATGTTGCCCACCGCTCCGCTCCGCTCCGCCTTATAATAAGTAATATCTTATCTAATATTACTACTACTATCGCTATAGGGCTAGTAGATCCGCCGCCGCCGCCGTTACCGCCGCCTCTAGGAACCTAGGCATATAAGGACTTCTTAACATTAGAAACCGGTAGGCTAGCCGGCGGGCTATCGCTAGAAGAGTTAGAGGCTACTACTACCGCGGAGGATAAGGATTTAGTAGAGATTACGGCGGCGGAGAGGGCGGCGGAGTCGTACTATTAAGGATTAAGTTAGCGGAATCAAGATAAAGATAAGGATAAGGATGAACTTAACGCCGGTAATACGGATACCGATAGTGTTGTTAATGAAACTAGCTAAGTTAGTAATAAAGAAGTTAATGAAATTACTAAAGGTCGCCGTCGTCGCCGCTAGCGGCCTATAATAAGGTTATATCGTCAAATTCCGTCTCTTAACGAGCGAGTATTCGAGTCTAAGGACGCCCTCGACGAGTATCTTCTATAGTAAGGAAAGGAGCATAGTTTCGAGCTCTTAGCGAACGGTAGTAAGAAGAAGAATAAGGCCGGCTAGGTATAGAAGACGCCGTTATCCTATATAAAAGGGCTAAGTAAGAACTTAATAAAGCGACGCCGTATAAAACTAGACGCTATTAGTATTAAGACAGTACGTAAGAAGGAGTCGAAGAAAACTAGTTGTCTAGTAAGAGTTACTATCGCTACTATTAACTATAAACATCCGGCTAGACCTTAGAGGCTATCTTAAAACGATATAGTACATAATTATCCTAGTGTTGACGCTGTTACTCTACCTTAATATCGACGCTCTAGATTTAGCGTAGAAGTATAGTAGTTCTTTATAGACGGTACGAGAGCTAGCATTACACTAAAGCGGCTTATATACTAAGCTAAGATGAAGTTTTATAGTACGAGTAATATAGCAAAAGCGATACTATAGATGTTAACGGATATTTATAACGCTATAGCTCGAGTACGTGTAATGAAACTATAGGTAACGACACTAATAGGCTATGTCCTACGGTATCTATAGGACTATAGTTTCTTCTACGTACTATATTATCCTCGTAGTATAATAGAGGCGTTGTTCTTTGCTTATCTAGAGCTAATCCGTATTGCTAAAGAGAACGGCCCTAACTAGCTTATTTTAGACTATACGTATAAGATATAGAGATATAAGCTTCTAATACTCTATATCTATTTTACGACGCGGATAGGTATTGTCCTCCCTTTAGCCTATATGATTATATAGGGAGAGGATTTTACCTACTATAAACACGCTCTTAAATGTCTCTAGCGGTTGTTTAAAGAGTACGAGCTTAAACTACCGTTAACAATACTACACGATCGTAACGAAGCGCTTATTAAAGCGCTCACTACGGTATTTCCTTCGGTAGCTACTTAGCTCTGTCTCTAGCATATAAACGCTAACGTTAAAGCGAATGCTAACTCTAAGTTCGGTATAGAGAGAATAGCTAGCAATGCGTTTACGGAGAAGGAGGTTACGATTAACTTCATATTAGGGTATTATTACTATATGAATTCATCTACGCCGGAGGAGTTTATCGAGCGTATAAACGAGCTTAGGGCTATCGAACTAGACGATAAGAAAGATTATAACGCCTAGCAAACTATAGTTGATTACCTATAGCGTAAATGGTAGAACGACTATAAGTATCTCTACGTAAGGTACTAGATCGATTTAAATACGTACTTTGGCCTAACGACTACCTCTCTAGGTAAAGGTAGCTACGCTAGACTTAAGGACTAGCTTGACTCTACAAAGAACGATATTATAGGCCTGCTTAATCGGATAGAGCCATTCTACGAGTACTATTTTATACGGTATCGTCTTTTACTTATAAAGGCATAGAACACCGTACTCGTAGAATTCCGTACTAAACGCTTCTAGTATCGTATAGTTAGAGTCGTCAATTCAATAGCCCTAAAGCTTATAGCTAGTTAATTACTTAAACTGCGTTAGGAGCGGGCTAAGGAGAAGGAAGACTCGGATTATTACATACTAGAGTATACTAGCGTCTTTAGAAAGACTACCTCTACTCTATATAGTTACGAGATGATCCTTTACGTCGATAGAGTAAACGGTTACGTACCTCCTTTCGAATTAGACGAGTACGGAGACCACTAGCTTATCCCTAGCGGTGAGCCCCCCCCTCCGGAGGAGCGGGAAATACCCTATGATTTTAAGGTAAGGATTACGCGGCGCGACCGTGACCTATAGGTAGCTCGCTCTTACCGCCGTAGTAATAGTATCGATAGTAATAGGCGTAAGCTAATAAGGCTAGAGCGCATAGATCCTAATCATCCGTCCGCTCCGCCTAGAGCTATACTAGTAATAGTAGCGACAATAGTACGTCGCAACGCTAAGCTAGGATAGCTAGTTTATCTATTACCGAGCGGTATACTACCCTTAGTAACGTCTATCGAGAGATAGCGGGTAATAGCCTATAAATGTACGACTAGCTATAGTAGTAGGTATAATTACCGTAAACGTAGTATTTACTACACCTTACGCTACTATAGGGGGACCCCCTATAGCTATAAAGGTAGTAAGGTAGTAGTAGTAACACCTCCGCTAGCGACTCCGGCTCCGCCGGATCTAACATAGTAGTTTAGTACTATGTTCGAAAACCTCTAGTAACGTAACGAGTAACTATAGGCTTAAATAAACGCTATGATAATGTAGTAATAGCAATTTATTATAAACTAACAGGCCTAGCGTCTACCTCCGCCCCTAAATCTATAGTAGGGGGGACCTCCGCTACCGCCGAGCGGATAGTAGTAGTAGTAGAGTTAAGGCTAGTACATAGACGGTAACGTACGTACTAATCTCTACCCCCGCGGACATTAAGGCATGTTCTAACCCCCCTTTAGGCCTACATAGCCGGAGATTACCCTAATAAGCCTGTTAATTGTTAAAGGAGTAGATAAGAAACGAGCTCTAAGTACTATAATCGACGTATCTCGTAGATTCGGTGATTTT
>KZ109721.1:0-25072 GCA_002116395.1 Ramularia endophylla | reverse complement strand
GTTAATTGTTAAAGGAGTAGATAAGAAACGAGCTCTAAGTACTATAATCGACGTATCTCGTAGATTCGGTGATTTTTAAAGTTTTTGAATATGATCCTAGGCTAAACAATGCTAAAAACTTACTTATAGTATATAAATAACGTGTTAATAAGAAGTCTAGATCATTCTAAGTCCTATAAGCCCCCTTAGAGCGTATAAAGTAGTCGAATCTTTAATATTATAAAGTTTAAGAAGTTTTATATAAAATCTCTACCCCTACCCCTATACACCGCTATAACTATAGTATATATAGACATGAAAATAACACGAGCTTGTTCGTACGGTTCTGTTTACTAAACTCTACCCTATATACGAATATTACGACGTTGTTGTTATATTGAAATAGCCTTAGTAGGCTGTAGGTAGTACTGCTAAGCCTGTTAGCTGCCCGGTAAATACGAGGAATGCGCCCGGTAAATATAAGCCCCCGGAGAAGCGAGGAAAGTGAGCGAGAGACAACTGCGGAGTCTATCTGATGGCTCGATCTGATAATGCCCTTCCTTACACGGCGTGCAAAAGGGATATCGCCGTAAGCTGTCTGCCAAATGTCATCAACGCAGGCAGCAGTCGTCCTCCTGGGTCTAGAACGGCGTCGAAGGAGGCGTCAATGTTCCTGGGATGCCGGCAGCCACACAAGAAGACTATGATGGGATTCGTTGAAATTCGTGCGGTTGGGAGAGGTACTTGACAGGAAGTACTTCCTTCGCAGTGTCACCCTGTTCTTTCATTCGGTGTGCGAAGTCAAACATGCCTGCTCGTCACACAAAGTCCGTGGACCAGTTAGATGAGAGATGAAAATCAGCAGCGACATCGATAACGACAGCCATTGGATGCCGGACTCTAGTCCGCACACGTTAAACCATTGTAGACAGAGTTTCGGCTCTAACGTCATGCAACCAAGCGAGTGTCTTCCTTTAGCGTGTTATTCTTAAAGTAGTTGCATAGCAGATGTGCGAATGTCTGGTCATCAATTCTTGTGTATGTCGAGGGTCGTCTAGCTCTGCAGCGCGTCGAAGCAGGATCGGAGGTCGGGTCCGCTTTGGGTGACAGGGATATTGGACAGCTGAGCTGAGAATAGTCAAGACAGGAGACACCATCGATGCGCGAAGACGCGAGGTCTGTCACGTAGAACAACCAAATATCAAGTATCCCTGATTACCGCGACAGTGTCCACCCCAGCACTTCAACTCGATCAACTTCAAAGAATGGGCTGAATAGCACTCAGGCGTCAAGAGGTTGAGTCTACTCTTGAAACGCGTTTTCGCTCGCTGTGAAGAGCGTTCTCACTTTCGGCTTTAGAACAATCCTTCCATTAGGAGCTCCTCCAGCAGCGTAGTCATCCGATATTTGCATGAACCATAGATAGGTAGGACGGGTCGATTGAGCTTGAGAGCTAGCTTCTTTCGTGCAGCATCAGTAGTCTTGTATCGATGTCATCAGTCCGCGATCTCATCCATCTCCGTCTCGAAAGATGTCCCGATGTAACGAATGCTTGAGAAGCAACGTGGTAATAGAGATGGCGTTGTGTATTGCATTTCCTCGAGGGTCGCCAGACAGTCGATCCTGCCATCCCTCTGCGGACTTAGAAATGGAGGTACCGGTATCAGCTAGTTGCCACCGCTGTAGCCCCGGAAACTGGAGAATGCAATCTTCAAAGCAAAGTTAGTACTCCTTTTGTTCGTCCCTCGAAGGACTACATGAACTTCCAGCCCGCCCCAAGGTCGCCTGTCGAAAGGCTTCTCTCTGCTTCTCGTGTAAGACATCATGGCAAGCGTGTGACAAGAACTCTGCTGCGGCACTATCTTTTCGAATTCGATTCGTTCGGTCGAGCAAACATTCTGATGCCTCGCGTATCCGTAGTCTTACATCTTCTCGATGCCCCCTGGCGCCTGCGCTCGACTCAATAAGCCCACTATGCCATCCACTTTTACTAGTGTATTCTATACACTGATTTAAGGAGCTCCTGGCGCGTCCAAGCTGCCACGGAGACAGTACTGCGCCAGAATTACTGCAGGATTGGCTTGCTGCTCCCCAGCCCGCTGTCCAAATTCTCGCCTGCTCTTCAGACTTGCTCGGCACCCCAGCCGGAGTCCGATGCATCGCGCATGTTCGCTGGAGGCTCGATCGAAGGCGCGAATTCCAGAGCGACATATCCAAGGCCAATGATGGCCAAGATGGAACCAGGCAGCCACTTGTACCAGTGGTTGTCAACAGAGAGCATTCCAATGAAGATGTAGACTGCATGATCAGTCAGTATAAAAACCCTCACTTCCACTTCACTGTCTGCTCTTACAAACTCCTCTGCCGACAAAGCTGAACATAAAGCTGGCGTAGCGGGCGACCTGAGGTGGAATCTGAAACTCTGCAGAGGACGTGAGTAAACAAGCGCAAAGCAATGCGAAATCGAGAATGGTATACCAAGGAGTGCCGTCGCTGCGAAGACAATGAGTTAGCAATCATATGACTAAGAGAGATGGGGAGAGACCTTACCCAGTCCAAAGATGAACAAGTAGATGGCGAGGATAATGGCCGGACTGGTCCGCAGATTAGCATTAACAGTCCCGCACCAAGAAGTAATCCCGTCCTTACATGGTAAATCCGCCTGGGATGAAGCGAGTAACACCCGCGAGGATCATGAGAACGCCGGCCGCGAGGTTGACAACGCGACTGGAATTGTAAGGTCAGCATGAGCTCCAGCTCCAAGCTCCGGGCGATATTTGGGGAGTTCCGTCGCAAGGCCACTGACAAGATATCTGAGAAGTCCATGGTCGCAGGAATGTGTTCGCTGGACTCAAAGGGAGGAAAGATAGGTAGGCTGATGGGAGATCTTGATGTTGAGGAGACGTGGGAAGGTGTTGTTATTGCTGCTGCCTTCTTTCGCATTGCGGCGAGCTTTCGGCTCTCCTTCCTTTGCCTTGGCAAAATGACTTCACCGGCCACGTTCCACGTGTTGTACGCTCCACAGTTCTCTCTGTCTCGTGTGTACTCCTACGCGTCTTCAACAACAAACTACTACAGGCAAGTAACAAGAAACATCACGGATCAGACTGGAGACAGTCACGGCATGTAGGTGTCACGGTCGAGAATGTACCGATTGCTTTCGGAAACGCTGCTTGCAATTACTTCCAGCTACATGTACTCACAGCCTCGCCTTCTGCTGCAATGCCTCCTCAACCAACTTCACTACTAGGGCCGTGGACCCATATGACGTCTGGTAGCCATACCCTCCATGGCCATAGTTGTGGACGACAGACACATTCCTGCCATCTGACCCAGCGATGACCTCCTTCTCAACTCGAATGCCATGCTTTCTCATCGGCCTCAGCCCGACACCATGCCGGATGACACTCAAACCATCAATGCCTTTGCCCTCTGGCACCATATTGGGACACAATTCAACCGCACGCTTCATAATCCGAACTGCTAAATCGGGATCAGGCTGGCTTTCCCAATTATCCTTTTGCAGACAACCCCCCAGAACGCAGCCTCCCCCAGCCGCACGGTGCATGACATAGCACGCCTCATCTGGCCCATCATCAGTTCCGGAAGAAGAGACCATGATACCCGGATCATTGCGTACTACGACGATCTGGCCACGGGCAGGGTAGAGGGTGTTGTCTTCTACACCGCCAAGTCGTATCGATGACAGACCGGTACAGTTGACCACCAGATTTGCGGGTTTGCCTGTATGGTGGAGCTTTGCTGCATCTGTAACATGCGCCGCAATACCTCTGCGGATTACTGCTCCTAATTTGAGGCATTGCGAGGCCAGCCAAGGTAGGTAGAGGGCGGTGTTGATGCAGACTGATGTGAACGCCGTCCCTCCGTCCACGCCTTGTGGTGTCTCTGACTTGGATAATATTCTGAACTGTGTGATGTTAGCACTATCTACATGTAGACTTTCGAGGAGCTTACATTAGGCACAACGTCTTTGAACCAGGCGTCCTCTCTTATGAGTTCTTTGAACCAGTCACCAACAGGTGTATTTGTATCCTTCGATCGTCGGTAAAGATACGTGTCTGTCACTTGTCAGACTTCTCTACGTCTCTATATTAATAGGAATGAACGACCCAATACCTTGGAAGTGTATACCGGACTCCGGCAGGTCTCTAGCTAAACGTTCGAGCTCTGGCCAAGTCTCCCGCTCAAAGCTCGCTGTTTGCGTGCCAGCTGAACTGAAGCTACAACCTCAGTGCTGTCAGCCAAGCATACACTCTCGAAGGCGTCTTTGGAAGGGTTTCACAACATTGAACTTACGGAAGATAGTTGGCTCCAGCCCAAGGACTTGCGTATTCGATATCGTAATCCCCAGGCATGTGTTTCGCCACGATGGTAACATTGTGTCCGTTTTGTGCCAGTCTCAATGCTGTCGTAAGTCCACTGACTCCAGCACTGTTCCTTGATCAGTAAAATGACCTGAAGTAAAGCATTGATGTATCTCACCCAAGAACAACGATGTTCGAAGGCATGACACGAGAGGTCTTCCAGCAACTGCCAAGATGTTGAAGTGATTGTTTCCGGAAAGAGCTGGAAGTCTTGCTTCGACGAGATCTGGATTGCAGTTTCCCCACAGCTGCGCCCTACAGTTCACAATGTAAGTACATGTAGTTCGTGTCAGTGTTGGTGTTTCGCTCCACCTTGGAAAGTTGAGACAGGGCGCGGTGTACTCCACTGGGCCGATACCGCTGATAGGCGAACACTGACATTACCGTTCATGTCTTTTATAACTACGACTTTGATATTCCGACCTTTTATTCAATGTCATGATCACCGTTCGAAATCAAAGCCTCTCCTTCAAAAACACTTTGGCGGATACTGCACACTCTCCTTAATCTGCTTCTTCAGAGCATCCCCATCAATTTCCAAGACATAGTCCACAAGCTGCAAAGTCTGTACCCTCGGCGCAAGTGCTTTCTGATACGCATGAATGTTACCATACGATGGAGATCCATAACTGGTATCAACATCCAAATAAAACTGCGTAGAATTCTTCACGATCGATGGATCAACCATGACAGCAGCTGCAGTCTCATCCCAGAACGGAAATTCGGTCCCGTAGTATCTGTGCATCAACTCCGAGTAAGGGTTCTTTACTTCGTAGACTTCGTCAAGGAAATCCTGGGTAGACATGACTTGGTTCGCTACGTCGCCTGCGATTATGATCTTGGGGAACGGTGCGGTCAGAGCGATCTTCGAGCCTTCGGGGTCGATCATCAGATTGATGTCGCTTTGTAAGTCGGCTAGGAGAAGAGAGCCGGTGGTTTGGAGGAGATTCACATCGATGTATCCTCCCATCTAAAAGTGAAGTATGGAAGGTAAGCATGAGTCTTAGACATTGGGGAGATTTATAAAAGGCTTTCGAGACAGCTCTCTATGCCTTCCATACTTCGGTTTGCTTACAATCACGAGCTCCTTGGCGTTCTTCGCAAAGTTGGGATCCATGCGGTGGGCAAGAGCAACGTTTGTCATGGCGCCAGCAGCGTAGATAGAGATTTGTCCAGGGTATTTTCGAACTTGCTGGACCATGAATTCGGCAGCAGAAATGTCGGATGCGAATGTGATATTTGGGTATCCTTCCTTGAAAGCTGCCTTGGAAATACGATTAGGATCTCCGCTCGTAGGATCGTTACCCAAGGCTTCGTTGGTCAAGTTCATAGGCGCAAAGGCTCCCTCCCACTCCAGAGGTCCGTGGACGTCCGCCCAGGCAGTGTAGAGACCAGGATTGCTAAGGATTGGGTAATCTGCTCCGCGATATACTGGAATGCATCCCAGATCGCCAACTTCCAGAGTCGCAAGCGTATGAAGTCCACACTGCAGTGCCTATGAGTTGGAAGTGTCCGAGACAAGTCCCAGAATATCGCCAAAGTAACAGGCAGGAGGCATAATTTGACTATGTAATCATGTGCCTACGTAATCAACTCGTGAGTGAATGACTAGTAGTGAATAGTCATAAGTGAATGTATGAATAGTAAGTGAATAAATGGCGGATGATATAAGATTTTACTTAAGGTAAGTAGCAAATAAATGATTATGGTTTCCTCCCCGCTCGGCCTACATTAAACTCCCTTCCCGCTATCCTTATAGTAGACTTAGAGTACTCGTGCCTCTCTCCTTTCCGCGATGCCTTTCCTTAAAAGTATAAATTAACGAAGCAAGCGGGCTAGTTACCGTAATGTTAGTACCGCCGTGTTAAAAGTAGAAATATAGATATCTATTCGATAGTCTCTATATTAACGCCTACGCCGGAAGAACGACATAAAGCTACTAGTAGTAGAAGCCGGAGTAGCTATTATCTAGTTAGGATTAGGGGATAGCGTTCTCTCCGGCGTAAGCTCGTACGGGGTCGGTAGACCTAGAAAGGGAATGTCCGAGTCTAATAATGCTTCGTCGTCGTCTCCGACTCCGTAGCTAGTTACCTACGAGCCGTCTCGACTATTACTACCCTAGATTTTAACTTTAACGTCTTCCCGGTTATTAATACTAGCTATACCGGGATCGGCTCGCTAAGACTAATACTAGCCTACGAGTAGTCTAGCGAGCACCTCGCGGTAGTTACGGCCGAGCGTATCGTATAGCCTAGCTATCTTAACTACGCTACGGTTACGAAGGTTCTAGTAGGCTAGCTTACGGCTCGGCCTCGCCGGTAACTTGTTCTTTAGGCTATATAGTTTTAGCGAGGTCTTAAAAACTAGTAGATAGGATAACCTATAAGTCCTACGATAACATTAGTACGAGTATTAGTAGGACACCGTAGCCGACATCTCTAAAGGCTTTAATTACGTAGTTAATCTTATAGCCGAATCGATACTATCGCTATACCTCCTCCTATACCGACTCGGCTATAAAGTCTTTGTTCTAGCGCTAGGTAAGATGACCTAAAAGCTTCGTTATAGCTACCTTAGTAATTTCGCTCGGCCGTCGGGGTTTCGTATCGGGGTCGATTATAGTAATAATATCGTACTACATTAGCTAGTTATAGACTATACGATAGGGATCCGTAGTTAACGAGCGGCTCTCGATGTCGTACGAGTAGTTTAAACGGACGCTAAGGGCGTACTAACATATATTGTCGTTCTTCTAGTCCTTATCTAGCTCGAAAGACTCTCGGAGAGCCTCGCCTAACTCCCGATCGTAAAGGAGGTCGAGTAGGTCGCTACCGTAGTATATAAGGTATACCTAAATAGCTTTAGGCACCTCTAACACTTTAATCTTACGGATGACTCCCTAGTAGTGCTATATTTCCCGGTTAGTCCCGATGTTCGGGCGTTTACTATTTAGCCCTTTATCGTCCTCGCTCGTACGATCGACGGGGTTAGCGTCGGCCGTAGGGTCGGTATTAGCCGTATTATTAGAAGCATCGTTCCGGCGCTTACGCTTATTAACACTAATATAACGGTAGAACTTCCGTAATTTAGGAATAAGTTCCCGAGGGATGTCGCCTTAAGGGAATAGAGCTAGGTTATACTACATAAGGACGTTATATTCCTACTAGACATTAGCTTTAGCTTATAGTAGAGTAAGAGTGTTCGTTTACGTGCCTGCTTAAAGAGCTCCGTTAACATCTCGATTAGCCTCGTAGGACGATCTTTATCTTCGCTAGTACGGCGAGGTAATTCGTTCCGCTACGGAGTATCTTACTACTTAGTAGATTACCGGATATCCTAGTCATCCCTAAGATCTTCTATAGACTCTATAGGCGTCTACTATCCGGGAGATCCTAGGGCGCTTATATCCTCCTCGAGGATAGATAATAGCTTAGATATTATACTACTAGATTAATGTATACGAGTAGTTACTTATTACTAGATCTAGCGTCCTAGGAAAATAGAGGTTCTGTCGACGTATAGGAAGTAAGCATAGAGGAGGCAAGTGCTTTCTTAACGATAAGCGAGGTAAAGGAAAGAGATTAACGTCTTTTTATAGGAGCAGAAATGTAAAAGTTTAGATAAAGGTATAAAGATAGGAGGGTTTTTTTATCGGCTACTTCTTTATAGGAGGAGACTAACGGCTTTAAGAATTTTCGATCGTTACCTTTAGAATACTACTAAGAGACACCGTCTTATATGTTTACCGACCCGGCTAGAGCGTCTCGCGACGCTAGCGTAGAGCTTTAAGATTTGTCTTATAATGCTTAAGCTCGGCGTCGACGGGGGATGTTCTTCCCTTATCCGACCGTAGGTATTTTAAAATGCTAACTTCCTAGGTATAGGGGGGGGGGCGCATATTCGATATATACGAAGCCCGTAAATTGGCCCGCGAGAAACATATCTCTTAACGTACTTAAGCTATATGTCGAGATAGAAGTGTCGTAGCAAGGTAGGAGAAATGTACGGTACCTACGTAGATAGGGAAAAGCGTTAGTAACGTTAATAAAGACGGATAAGTCGAAGAAGCTTAGTTAAAGCTAGTTCTAAGGAAGATAGGAGGTTAAGGTTAAGGTTAAGGTTAAGGTCGAGGTTAAGAAGATCGAAGCGCTAAGCGTCCGGTCCGGAACGCGGCCCTACGGTAGTTCTACTTCTTACTTCTTACTCTATGTCTCCGATAGAATGACGGCTATAGTACGATATTCACCGCAGAACTCGAGTATATTAACGTTTGATTTACGGAAAGCACGTCCTTATAATACGAAACTAGTAATAGCTTTAACTTCGCTAAATCCTTTTTATTACTCTCTACTAGGTCCGTTTACTTTGTTCTTAACCGTACTATCTACCGCTATAAGCCGCTATAAGCTACTAGGTTTAAGTCTTTAAGATTCTCCTAGGTAACGACTTGCGTCGCCTCCGCGCTATACTAATCTGTAGCAAGGTAGCATATACCTTTATACGATATAATGCTTAACACGCCGGCATCTAGTAGAAGACCGTAGGGTACGGAAAGAGAAGGATAGGGGGCGCGGAAAGCGGTACGGATAAAGGTGATCGCGAGACCATTACTAGGGCTATAAAAGCCTCTACGCGTGTCACTATAAGCGAAACTCTACGCGCTAGGTTCTAATAGACTATAGCTATAACGCTACGGGCGAGGACTCTAAAAGGGACGGCAATCTCGCTAAAGGAACACGTTAAGATTGAAACATTAAGCCTAGATAGCTTCGGAGTAGAGCTAGAAGGACTAGCGGCGCCCCTACATTTCCTAGTTAGTACTGCTACTAGCTCTCTCGAGAGGGCGAATAAGGCGGTACTTAGACCGGGAAGCACCTAGACACCCCTTCGCGCCTTATAGATCGCTACTCGTACTATATATAGCTGTTCGCATATACGGCTAAGCGGTTTGCGTAGATTGCTATACATTAGTAACATACGGAAAGCCGTATAGCTTGCTAACCCTCTAGCGAAGCGGTCGATTACGAAAGCCTAAAGACTACTACCCTAGTATTATTAGAAAGTCGGTGTGTAAGTTATAGCGCCACTAATGCCGTAACCTATAACCTAAACATACCCTGTTATTGCTTCCTACCGACTAGCCGTTAACCGTTACGTAGAGTTCTACTTTATATAGACGTAAAAATCAGGCATTAAATGGCTAATATAGTTATTAGAGCAGGAGTTAAGCAAGCAACAATTAATTACTAATAATAATGAGCAAGTATCAATCACATATACGCTAGCGGCTCCCTATTACTACTACACTAGGTATATATAGGTGCCTAACGACAGTTTTGCTTAAATATATCCTTTATAGTATCTATATAGCAACTTTAGCTCTTTATACTCTAAGCATCGTCGAACATATACGTACCCGGTCCTATACTTTATTAGTGTTACGAAAAGGTACGTAATTATTCGTCTAATAGACTACTACGCTGTCTTATCTACGATCGTTGTACTAAACATTCGTAGGTGCTAATATATATACCGGATCCGATTCTATAGGACTTTATATATTAACTCTAGCTAGTAGTATATATACGATCCGATCAGCGGCTTCCGGAATGGGAATTTCATAGTACGTTATTTAAGCATAAGGCCGCGGAAATTGTAGTAAAGGTTTACGACCTCGTCATTATTAGCGCGTATACTACGTCCTTAAAATACCGCATCGTCGCTATCTACTACTCCCTATAAGACACCATTATTAGAGATATTATTCTCTACTATACCGATATTATGTCTTACCTCTTCGAAGACGACGATGAACCTCCTAACGATGCTATGTTCCCGTATCGTATACATAAGATCTTTAAGCTCCGCCGGATTAGTCCTTAGTATAACGTATCGTTACTTACCTACCGCTAACTACGCCCCCGCGTACCCCTCTAGTAACTACCTCTACTTTACTATCTCTTACTATCTAGTTATACGTCTCGGTAGAATCTACGAAAGTAACTCGTAACGATAACCTCTACGGATAACGAGATATAGCCCTACGAAAAGGCTCTACGAACAAGTACGAGTAAGTACTAGAAATACTACCTTCTTAGCTATCTCTCGTAATACTAGCACCGTATACTTTATCGTCGAGCTCGTAAGAATTAGCTCTACCCTTAACACTATAATCGAGTCCTCCTCTAGCCGTAAGCCGCTACTAGAAGTCGATAGATAAAGACTACGAATAGGGTACCGATACCTCTACGTCGGACGACATCGACGCTATTATTAGCCTTAAAGTTTCTCTATATTTACCGTAAAGAATCTTCTAGTATATACGGTAATAATTCATTAACAACTATAACTATATATAACGAGAATCGCGTAGCTTCTAAGCGAAATGTTTTAGAGTAGTATACCGAAGGGGAGTTTCTTGTTCTTAGTAAACTATAGAATAAGGCTCGGTGCTCTATAGGCGACGACAACTTTGTCGTAACCGTCGTAGGCGACGATCAAATTCAGCTCGTAAGGATAGTAGGCTTTTACATACTATAGACTTTAATAATCTCTATATACGGGTCTCTAGGATCGGTTCTGTTTCTTAAGGAAGGACATAGGAAGTAAGGAGAAGTTAAAGAATTTGTTTTAGGTTGTGATTACTAGGAGGGGAGTCTGTCTTAAGGAAAGGCAAGACGACCCTTAGGCTATAAGCGATATATACAACTTACTTCGTAGTAAAGGCGCTCCTACCCTACTTTTACTAAATGTCCTAACTTCTCGAATACTCTATCTAGCCGTCGTACTCGACAAGGTCTACTCCCGCGATAACACGTAAGAGGCTACGCTAATTTTATCGTAGTACCGATACGTCAAGATAGTCGCTCCTTAATTATAAGGCCTTCTCTTAGAATGTACCTTTATTAGGACCTATAGAAATTGAGCTGTGTTAGCTAGTAGTAGCATCGCTTCTCCCCGTAAGCTTAAGGTGCTTCGGTTAGGTAACCGGTAGACTTACTAAAAAGCGCCTAGTACGCTTATAAGAGCTGTTCGATTAGCAATATGCCTAGTATTATCCCTAGCGATATGTTTCGTAAGTTACAAGAATAACTTATTTAGAAACAGTCCTATCGCTAACGATTCTATTAGCAAGTTGTACTCTCTACTTTACGACAACAAGCATGTTTACTTATTATAGATAAGCTGCCTAAGTTGCTAGTAGACAGTTAAGATAGACTCTAGACATCGCGATTACTTTACGTAAAGTCATAAATACCTAGCTATTAGCCATCGACTTCGCTAAGAACGCTGTCCTAATAAACATACGCGATTATGGCTACGCGCTACCTATCCCGCTAGGTAAGTCTAATCGATATAGATAGCATCGCCGTATACTAATGCTAAATAGAAGTTAAGATATCCGGCGCGGCTATAGCTAAAGTCTTCGCTATCCCCGAGCTAGTCGAGAACATTCTACGTCGAGGCTCTAAGAGTACGCAAACCCGTACCCCCTTTAAGAATCTCTTTATCCTCTAGCGTATAAATAAGTTCTTTAAACGAGTAATCTATAGTAGCCCGCTACTCTAATAGCGATGTTTCCGCGCAAGTTTCCTACCGGCAAAACAAACGGCACATTCTAGTCGCTAGTCGAGTAGATGTTACGTATAATGCGCCTTAAGCACGGCTACCGTGTCTATATTAACTAGTACGGCTAGTACCTCGAGATTAAGATTAAGGTACTTGCCTTAAAGTTATAGAAATCACGCTATTTACCGGCATACCCGCCTAACTACGTCCTAAGGCTTCGTAGCGTAAGATGAATGTTTATAGCACTAAAGACTATGCTCTTAAGAGCGTCACCATTAATTCGGAGGATCTAGAGGTCGGCGATTATAGTTATTCGGTCGATATGGAATTTTAATCTCTAGACGGAAGTAGTCGTAAAGCTTGCTAAATATGTCTTAGCATTACGAAGATAATAGTTCCTAGTAAGATAGCGGTTCAGGTTAAGTTTTTTTAGTGTCGACTATTAGTCTATTGTCTCTCCGTTAGGGCTTATCTACAATATTAGGTTTTTAAGATAGATGTCGTAGCAAGCATTTTAGATGCTTTAGTATTTAAGGCGCCTCGAAAGCCGGTATTGTTAGGTAAGACGTAGTAGAGGTACGTCTATAGCACGAGAAATTAAAACCTTTATTAAATAGGAGTTCTCATTTTACGGTACTTCATTACCGCCTATATCCTTCTTAAAGAGGCAATCTCTAAGTTTCATTACGTTCATCCGTTACCTTTCTACTATAGCCTAGTTAGAACCTAGTTAGGGGACCTACTAGTACGTTTATTACCTAGATCTTAACAACGGAACGTTAAAACTTCCTATAGCCTCGAAGTCTCTTAGTAGAAGTATAGGATTCTACTCTCTCCTTACGACCTAAAGTTAGGTAAGCGTCTCTTAACGGACGCTCTTAGAACATTCTATAAGAAATGTCCTATAAGTAGGAGAGTCCTTCGCGAAGAAGCGGAGACTCGTTGGTTTAATGCCTTATAGGTAATAGTCCTAGTATAGAGGAGAACATTCTAGTCTACATTTGCTATTAGATAATACTTCGTGAATCACAATTCCGCGCGCTGACTAGACCTCTCCGTCGACATAGCGAATAACGAGTCCGATATAGACATAATTAAGGGTAATATCTTAGATATTAAGACTCGTAAGCGTAGTAATAGCTTAGAGGGTATCGAGTAGTTACTAAAGCGTATATACCTCCTTTCCCTACCTACCGATACATTATTAATCAACAATCCTAAGTCTAGTATCGACATAGCTTAGAGCCTAACTCGGTTCACCCTAATCAATACGCATTATAAACGTAGCTCGAAGGCTTAGACTTTAGCTTATAGTTGGTCTTTGAAACAGATGGTGTACGTAAAGATACTAATTAGTTCACCCTAGGTTTAGACGGCGAAAAGCTCGGGAATGAAACCTAGGAACTAGAAGAAACCCTTATCTAAAAAGAGCGCATAAAAGATACCTAGGAGATTAAGGATGATCTCCGCTAAGTAGTCACTAGAATAGTACAGTTCTCTCTTTCTCGTTCTTACCCTTTAACGCGTAATAGACGGAAGCTAGGCGAGGCGATGTATAGGCTAGGTAAGGAGATATAGAACCTCTACCTTAAGGAGATCGAGGATAAAGAAACGGAGATTAAGCGATAAGAAGCTTACGCTTTAATCCTTAAAGCGATGACCGAGATAATAGACCTAAGCGCCTAGACGGAGATACGAGACAGGGTAGCGGCTCTTAGCAGATTGATAGAGAGGGTAGGGAAGAAGATATAGAAATAGTGCTTCGTAGTCTTAAAGGATAGATTAGGGAACTGAGGTAGCTATGCTTAAGTAGAATATAGAAAGAATATAGTTCTACTTTCCGATCGACCTACCGCTTTAAGGCCTCGGTAACGCTATAGCGTAAGATACTAGCTAGTCTTACTTTAATGCACTATAAGGCAGGTAGAGTAGCTCGGAGTAAGCCTATAAATGTCTTGCCTCGTACGCTAAGCCTATTACATAGCTCGCCGGCGCTTATTGCTTGCTTAAGGAGTCTATTTCTTCGAGACTAGCTTAATACTCGAGTCGGTTTTCCGAATAGTAGCGATTTAGCAGCTAACTACTTAATATGTGCACTTATTAGTAATATTATCTCGTATTAATAGTGCTGTCGGACAGCTTATCTCTTATATAAGATGGCATAATTAAAGAAGCTAGCAGAAGAGCAACGACCTTACTGTCGCCATTTTCGCCCCCTATTAGGTCCCCGCTAGCGTCGTTAATGCTGTTTTATATACATAGACAGTCTTATCAACCTTAGTAATGACTAATACATCGTAATATGGATTGGTCTCATTAACGTAGTATCATTCAAGTAGAGAAGAGTAGAAGCATTATTCGCTAAGAAAATGTAAGCTATAGTAGACCTAAGAAGCCTCTAGACTAGATCACGAATACTAATACATTCTAATAACGACTAGTCTAGTCGGCGTAGTATCCGTTAAGGCGAAAAGGGAAAGGTTCTTCGCTAAGGGGATGTAAGACTTAGCGGATAGAAATACGCCTATACTATAGAGGAGCAAAACCTCCTCCTATATTAAGCACCATAATAGCTCCTTGCCTCTTGCTTCTTAATATAACCTTAAAGATAATGATGCCGTCTAAAAGTAGAAATGGTGTTAAAGATTAACGAAACTTTGTAGCTATACGCTATGTACTCGAGCCTTAATGAACTCTATATACTTCTACTAACTTAACCGAGCACAATTTGCTCCTTATACGGTTATACTATAAATCGAATCAAGACTAGCTTAGCGGAGTCGACGTATAGGTTCGTTCGGGGAACGACGGGAGGTCTATATAAGAGCTACGCCGTAAGGTTAGACATTACCCGATAGTATACAATTAAACGCTCTAGTAAACCGTCCGCCCTATCCGCCGTATACTTAGCGGCATGACTTGGTCAGTAGTCAAGTGCCTCTATATTAACGGCATCCGGACCGTCGTATTCGTACTGTTCTTAGAGAGTCTAATGTATACTCTATAACGTCCTACGGAACTGTCTAGGCTAACGAATATATCTAGGCGGGTGTTCGAATACATCGGGCAAAGTAAAACTGTTTAGTAAGTCCTAAACCGCGCCCTAGTTACTACTATAGCTATATAATAGCGGTCCTAGATTTCTAACCGTATATTCGGCGTAGTATAGGCCTATTAAAAGCAGGGTAGAGAGATTCGGGTTAAGTACGTCTCGGTCCTTACTCTTCTCGTTTGATACTAATATGTTCGCCTACTTGTCCGTTAGGCGGATGTCCTTAGTTAGGATAATAGCTAGTATTATAGCCTATAGGGTGTCCGGGCCACCGACGTTCTACGCGAGAAGCCTTTTATTTATATATAAGTTTAATCGCCGAAAGTGCGACGGACGGAGATTAGGTCTAGGATGCGAAGTCTTAGCGTGCTACGTATAGTAACTAATAGGCACTACCTCCGTATCGGGAGGTAGGGACTAAGCTATAATTAGCGGAAAACTATACTAGAAATACGCCCGTTGCTCCTCTGCGTTCTAGTTATAACGAGCAAAACCTATATTACCCTCCGGGTAGTTCGTAGCGAGAGCAACTAAAACGTAAGACTTACTATAATAGGAGCTATTAGTAAGGTATATGTGCTAGAGTTTTGTTTACGATAGGACTTACCGTTTAGTATACTCCGCTATTATGCCGTCGAAGAAAGCCCGCTAGAATTGTTACGTTACCGTAGCAAAATTACGCCTTAGGTTCTACCCGGCTAATAGCCGCGCCGTAGGACTACCTAAGGTACCTACCTTAGGTCCTACGAGCCTTTCGATGTCCTTAAGACGAGTAGGCCGCGGCTACGATGCCGGTATTCGCGGCACTAGATTTAAGCGTATAATCTACTCTATACGTATAAGCTACTCTCCGTAGCGGTCTATTACGATCCGAAAGGCATATAGATCCTTTACTTCCCGGAAATCAACCTGCTTCTATATACTATTATAAAAGCTATCTAGGAGCTACTTCTCTAGGATGAAGTAGAATATATCCTCTATATCGTCTTTACCCGTAAGCTAAGCCGTCGAGAATGTGAACTAATACTAGAGGAAATCGAATCTTTAGACGGTTAGTAGCTATTATTAATTACACCGCGGTAGATCTTACCGATTAAACGTAGAAAAGAAGTAGCGACGGTCGTCTCTATCCCTACGCGCTATACTAACCTCTCGAAGGTCGTTTTTTTACGATCTTAGAGTCGGATCTAGCTTATACTGTACCTAATTCAGCCTCCCGCCTATGTTAATATAGAAGTCGGCTAAACGTAGCTAACTTGTTACAAACTCGAGGCTTATACTGTTGCTTCTATACCGTATTATACGGTAGGCTTCTAGAACTGCCTCTAGGGCCGACGCTTAGTATGTATAATCCGTAGGCTTTATATACTAAACAGTATAGACTGTTCGAGGGCGCTATCGAGGAAACTCCGTTCGGGTCTATAGGTTGATATACGTCTCGCCTTCTATAACGCATCTTCTTACGCGGGAAATTACGTAGGTAAGCATTGAAATTGGTATGCGATATAGCGTAAGGTACTAATCTAGACTACTATAGGCGCGAGCTAGGAGTTTGTAAGTCCGGGATACATTTATAGCGATCTTGCCGGCTTTTTTAGGATCATCGAAGGCTACTCTAGAAGCTATAGAGCGGAGGGCGTCGTCGTCTTACTTATCGCCGGCGTTTTTGAAATCGTCGAAGGCTACCCTAGTAGCTTTATAGCGGATAGCGTCGTCGTTTTACTCGAAGTTAGGTATAAGATCTACGAAGGTAGGATCTACTACCGAGATACCTATAAAGAATACTACGACGTTCCTTTATCGTCGAGTAGTAACGTATACCTAACTTCTAGCTACGTCTACTACGGTGCTTTTCGCCTTAAATAGAGCTAGATTCGTCTTACTATTACGAAAGCGTCGGTTATATACGTCCTAAAAGCGATCGGTAAAGCCCGAGCGCGTATAATAGGCATTCGTATAGTCGACGGTACTATCTACTAAGCCGAATTCGTACGATCGTAGTACGAACGGCGAGTGTTAGAGGATTGAAAAGATATCTACTTCGTAGAGAATACCGCGGGACTAGAAAATGCGTCGCTAGAGCGCTATAAACGGCTTAGACATCTAGTAAGTAATTATAATGTCGAAGGATGTTACGGCTTTAGAGTTCGATAGCGTAAGTTGCTCGCTTACTCGTATGACCGCTCGGCGCTAAGCTACGCCGGACGGTACGACTATCGGTATAATTAGGGGCGATAATTCTCCGACTAGGTCGAAGACGCTTTCTAGAAGCTTTACTCCCGCTAGGCGAAGAGTGTTATAGTCTAAGTATGGTTCTTAGCGATATAGGCCCTATTACATTAATGCTCGATTACATTAGGCTTTGTTCGATAGAACTATTAGGTTGTTAAGAGATAGGGAAGCTTTAGCTAGAGACCGCTATCGACGAATAAGTATTAGTATTTCTACTTATCCGGGGAAATCGATTATCTAGAGGACTCCGACGTAGTAGAGATTTTAACCGAAGTAGTCGAGAGGGTAGTTATATAAAACGATGTCTAGGAAACTTCTAGAGTAGGGTCAGAATGTAATACTTCTTACGGATGTTTCGTAAACGGTTACTAAGTACAACTTATAAGTAAATAAATACATTAAAACTTTAAGAAGGTAGCTCTCGCCTACCTAAGATATCGTAAGCCTGTTCTTTCTATCTAGCGCCGCCCGAACACTTAGGATGCTACCTTTTTACTACTATTCGTTATATAGTAATAGCTTAGTAGCACGAAAGCCCGTAACATTAGCTTACCCGCTCGGCCCGACTCCTTAGACGCCGCCTACATTTCGATTTTTGTCGCTTCTACCGGAGCTAAGAGAGATGGTCTACGGATTTATAATAGAGTTTTCGGAGCCGGGCACAACTTTAAGCTCGCGGGAGCGTAAGGATAGCCTACTAGAGGAGGTAGGGGAAGTTAAGCTTATCGAGCTAGTAATACTTTTAGCTAACCGCTAGATCCGCGAGGAAGCTTTAGAATACTTCTATAAGGCTACTAAGCTCGTCTATATAGACTACATCGCTTGTCTATATCTAGATAGTAAGCGATTACATACCGTACTACTTCTTATAGCTCTCGGCAAGCTTAGCGTATATCGTGCCGGGGCTATAAAGAAGCTAGTACTAAAGTTCGGCGGTAGTATACTATAGGTAATATACGTTACCGACGTAGAACGCATTCGTAGCATAATATAGGGCTATATAGAGGATGTAGTAGGCGCGCTTATCTTAAGTAGTGTTCTAGTAGCTTGTATCGTTATAGACTATAGTCGGGCTCAACGCCGAGAGACGCGATTTACCGAGTAGAAGGAGGCGACGGAGGGAGTAGTAGCTACATACTAGATAAAGGTAGATTAGAGAAGAAGAGTATAACCTACGCGAAGTTTAGGTAGGGACGATAGGGCTAAAAGCTTTAGTGTTTTAAGGCGTACTTTACTTAAGTAAAGACCTTACTTCCTATAGCGTTCGTAATAGATGCTCTAGTTTAGACTTTATAGAGCGTTAGCTATTCGACATCGATTAAAGGAAGCTAATCTATTAACGTACCTTTGTTCTCCCTATACATTATAATTCTTCGTAGCTCCGATATAACTATAGGCGTACATAATAAGCTCCTCGTAGTAAGACAGACCTATACTGATTTCTATGTCACTCTTAACGGTATTTAGCATCGTAAAGCCTTCTACTAAAATCCTACTACTATGTCTACTTCCGACAATTGTATAACGGGGCACCCCCTTTATAGCATCTCCGTCCCTTCTTCTCCTTCTCTCGCTTTAGGATGAATTCCTCCTACTCTTTAGGCTTACTTCCTTCTTCGTAGACCGATCCTAGCGTCTCGAGGCCCGTTTCCTTCGTATATACTACTAGCAACGTCGCTAGTCTAGTTGTCTCGCTCTCCTTATTAAGTTAGTATTTAGTGCTCCCCTATCTTTAACATAACTTATAATATTGTTCTTCTTCTTACGTAAGCTATAAAGCTTAATCTCTTCGCGTATAGTATGTACGAGCTCCTATAGTTTAGAAAGCTGTTCTTCGAAAGGTAGTTTCGGGTAACTATAGACGCCTTAAACCCCCTATACAATAGCCGGCGAGCCTCTAAATACTTATAATATGTCGCTATAGTCGTATAAGCAGAACCATACGCGGGCAAGTTGCTATAATAGAGGAGTAGTCTAGAAGCCGATATATAGACGTAGCTTTCGGTTAACGTTGTTTAGTTTATAGCTATAAACGCCTAAGACCTCGATCCGAAGGCGCTCTATCTACTTAGCGAGAGTCTTCCCTACCTAACGTTACGCTATAGTACTATTGTTATGTATATAAGTTTGTAGCTTCTCCGTTTTGTTTTCCTTCTTTTTAGATCTATCTGCCTCGAGCTAGGGTAGCTAGCGCTTAGTCTTTTCCTTCTTCCTAGGTCTATCTGCCTCGAGCTAGGGTAGCTAGCGCTTAGATCGGGATGCTTTAGACTGTCCCTCTATCGTTACTCCGTAAGTGCTTGTTATACGGAAGTTAGGGTTTCGTAAGGACCTTATAGTCTGTTATTATTAGGAACGGCCGGCTAGAAGATACGGGAACAGTCTGTAATGAGCATAGCAATAGCAAGACGGGGTTTAAGGACTCTATACGAGCTACGGACGTTGTTCGACTCTACTAGAACTAAAACTTACGCGAGTAGGCGGCTGTTTAGGAGACTATCCGTAGATATATAGGATAACATCTAGCTCTTAGCGAATGTTGAATGCTATTAAGGAACTCCTTAAAAACGAAGCGCGTTTAGTACGGAAATGATAGTAGTAACGTATGTAGGGAGGAAGTCGTATCTTAGGGAAGTCGTTAGCGTTCTCTTAGCGTGCCCTCTTATAATACCTTAGCTTATCGAAGGTATTCTGCTATACGCGTACGTCGTATCGATAGTCTAAGTACATCGAATAATAGGTAAAGTCCTATAGATTTATATATATTAGAAGAAAGTAGATACTATAGACATGTCGTAGCTAGAAAGGGACACTACGTTCATAACAGGTCATTAGAGGTAAACAGCTAGATTAGAGCTATATTTGAGTCCGATAATGGTTAGCTCGTGAAACTACTCGCCGTTTCACTATGTTAGTAATCCCTATAACGAGCTAACGAAGCGAAGCATACTATTCATCCTAGGCCTCTCGGCGCATTATTAGAGTAGCGAAGAGAGCGGTGGTTCTAGTCTGTCTTATCGACGTATTTATCTAGTCTCTGTTTGTCTATAATCTCTACTAATCTGAAATCATTAAGACGTAGCATTACCGAGACGTATTTTGCTCGGACACGTAGGAAAACGATTTTCTAATAACAGTATTATTATATATCGGAAGAAGTCTTCGTTAAGGAAATGCCGTAGCCTCGGATTAACATATTACCTTAATTAGGTTCTAAGGCTCTCTAGAGGTCTCATTTCTACCTCATATTTAGAGACGCCGTCTTCTCCTTTACCTAAACCGCTCCTATTATTTCCTACCTTAAACACTTGCTAGTTTATACTATTGTATGCTTAACTAACATTCTAGGTACTTAACGTACAAAATCACGCTACGGGTTATAGGCATAAGAAAAGAGTCACAATCGACGCGGTATGCTAACGAATGCTAGCCTAGGGATCACTAACTTATGTAATAGGACTCGAGTAAGAAACATTGCTTCGCCTATAGTATTCTCTTACTTCGGGTTAGGGTCCTATCTACTCTATCTCTACTCGGTTACTTCTCGTAAACCACTTCATATAATAAGACGCCTATTCTAATTAACATAGTCAATTTGAGATACTGATTGTTCCGAGTAGAGGACGATAATGTAAGTAATGGCGTTGAATAATGTGTTTCTCGCCGCGGTAAGTAACAATTACGAGTTCTTAGCCTTTATTGTTAGGAGTACTTGTTTGTCTAGTTAAAGGTAGGTCGGAACAAGCTAAGTAGAATCCTATGTTTAGAGAATAATATTAGAAAGTCGTCATCCTTCTGTTCGCTTACTAATCTTATTATTCTCCTGTCATGTCTCGGACGGCTCTTATAGCGGACTAGCTATCTACTCGCCTAGCTACCCTGCCCTAAGAACTCTACGATAAGATTTACCTTAACGTTACTTCCTACGCCGTCTCCCCTTCTACCTAGCCTACGCTTCGCCGCGTAGATGAGATCCGAAAAATGCTAGTCTAACTTTAGATTAACCGTTAGATTCGTACTAACTTCTCCCTTATCTACTACGGTAGCTCTACGTTCTACCTTTCTAGCTTTAAGACTATAGCGGATTAGTTATGCTCTATACTAGCAACGGCTAAAGCTATCCTTAAGGACGTCCGTTGTAGTCTTTACGAACTAGGGGGGGTATTAAAAGATGGATACTATCCTCCGACGTTCTTTACGGGAGGGCGACTTGTTAGTAGATACTTTAGTGTTGAAGCAGAGGTATGTCAACCCTCTATATGTAGTTGTTTTTCGTTAACATATGTGCCTTATAGGCTCTTAAAGAGTTTCTCTGATTTCAAAAGGCTGTTTTCAGAAGTCTAGGCTACGTTCTCGAGGGGTTGCCTTTTCGCTTACGAGGAAAAGAGTTCTGTTAATATACTAAAACGACGATCGTCCTAGGTAGAGTAACTATTAACCTAGTGTATAGCCTAGAGCAATTAGACAACTATAGGAGTACTAAGATATAGGAGAACTGTTAGCACTCGTTCGTCTAAAGGTTGTATAATCTCCCCGTATAGCTCGTATAGGAAGAGCTCCTTCGTAAAACGTACATTAGCAAATAGGAAGGGTTTTGTCCCCTAAAGCCTACGCTTAATATTAGATTCTCGGTAGTAGCTAAGGAATATAGTTAACAGACAGTTATCGGTCAATCGTAGTATATCGTTAAAGACAGTAGACTTAATAGCGCTATCGTCTACTATAGATGTTACTAGATGTTAGATAAATGTTTGCTAAGGACATCCTAAACTCCGCACGTACGGGAAAGTAGAAGGTACTGACCTGCTTTAGAGTACGTGTTCGTTTACCCTAATCAAAATGCTTCCTTAGGAAGGAGACGACCTATTATAGCTACGAGTAGCATAGTCGTTAGCCTAGGGAAGTGTATCGGGCTATAAAGATTCTCCTACTAAGGGTACTATCGACGGGCGAGCTAGGGACGCTCCGTAAGTATATGCGATACTAAAGGATATAGCGGTAAAGACTAGGCGTAATGCTATAACTTAAGTATTGAATTAACTTCGGGTAGATTATCGGGCTCGGAAGTTCGTTTACCTTAACGAAAACCGGAAGCGTATCTAGCCGCCTACTAAAGCACGACTAGAGGAAAGATACGATAAGGACTAGACGACTCCTAATGTTTTTGTTAACGTTAGGGGTATAATGTACTCTACCGTCGAGCTATACTCCTCTTATATGTACCTTAATCCGTAGACCGGAGCTATAGGTGCTCGTAAGCGTTCCGATAATGAACGCCGTACAAAACGCTAACGTTATAGAGTGTCCTTAAACTCTCTTCTACGCCGTAGTGCCTATCGTCTATCTCCTAAACAGCGCGAGGTAGACCTAGATCCTAAGGAACGAGACTAATCGAGATCGTCTACTAACCGAAAACTAAGTAACGCTATTTTACGCGGTGCCTCGTATATATAGACAGTACGCCCTTTATCTTAAAAGCGTCGCTATAATTCCTAATAAGCCTATAGAATCAATTTCAACCGGAGTAAACTATAGCTATAGCGGGCTTAGGATATCTGCTTAGATATGCTTTCCCGTATTTGCTTTCTACTATAACAGGACGTATTAATTCGGGGATCGATTTACTAGCCAGTTAGCTACTAATCACCGGGGAGACGGTATTATGCTACGGGAAGTTATAAATTACTTTTCCTCGAACTACTAGTAAACGTACGGTAGGGGTAAGGCATAATACGGTAGAGTATATAAAAAGCTGTATCGTTATATAGTAACCTAAATGTTGTTAAAGAAATAAGTGTTAGTAGAGAGGGCTTAGTCCGCGATACCTCGTACTAGTCAAGTTCCGATTAACATACATTATCGTTAGTAACTATAACTTACATTAATATCGCTTATGCACCTACTAGCGTCGCAAATCGGTAAGGGCCTCGAGTAAGAAAGCGGCGCGTAGCGTCGGGCAGAAGCGTAGATAAACACTTAGTAGATAACACTAGCCTTAAATCGAAGGAATGAACATGTTTTGTCCGAGAAATGCTTTTAAGGTATCGCCTAAAACGCCGGTGTTCTAAGTAAGCCTATACGCCCTTAGCAACCGTTGACTATAGTACTATCCGGTAGACCGACACCCTATATCGAGAGCTTTACTCTCGTACGGTATAAAAGCTCCTTACCGTTAAATTCGAGCGTTGCCCTTCTTCCTCCTTATGTCGAAGTAGTAGATTACCAAACACAGCTACCCTTTCTTCTACGTAGCGAGGAGACGGTAGAAGCTCTACATCCCGCTACCGTACTTAGTAACGATCTACCTATAAAAGCATTACGGGAACATACTCTTATAGACTACTATAAACAGTATCTATCCGTATATAAACGACCTATACAAGACGATAAGCCTAAGGACCCGTAAAACGGCTACGTTAAGGGTATCCTACCGCTAGTTAGTTAGTAGAAACTTAGCCGGTCGGTAGAAAGTAGTAGTACTAACCTATCGTCTAGCGCCGTTCCTCGAGAAGGCCTAGTATATTAGGACGGTAACGATAAGAAACTAGCCGTTAGTAAAGACCCGGCCTAACACCCTCTCCGATTTTTTCGTAAGAGGCGCGTAAGCTTCGTAAACATCTTTAGGTATAATAGAGATGTAGCGAAACTCGAGAAACAACTAAGCTAAGTTCGTAGCTATTAGAGATACGTATAATTTGAAAACAAATTGATATGTCTAGTAGAAATTCTTCTATAAGAGCGCGTAGCATATTAGCCTTTGCTAAAGACGGCGGCAGCCGAGAATCAACGGAACTAACCTGTCCTTCTTTACTACGGGGCGGTTCTTAAAGTTAAACCTAGATAGTAGTACCGTTGCTATCGCTCTAGCCCTAAAGATGGTTTACATTAACATCGGTGTTACTAGGCGGGCCTTAGAGCGGTTCATACTAGCTTTCTATACTACCTTCCGTTCTATCTCTACTACTAGCACCCTTATTATTATGTCCTACTCTGTCTGCTACTACCCCGCCTCCCCTTTCTTCTACTACTTCTACTCGTCCGGCGTCGTCTTTCTCTAGAGCGCGTTCGAGGTTAGCTCTCTTTCTGCTCCTCTTCATCACTCTACGCTCTTTAGCTATGCCTAAGAGTGCTAAATACGTTACATTACGGTATAGTCCGTTAACATTAAGCTTAGACCCGGCTATAATACTACGTGTTTAGTAGGCGGGTATAAGGATCAAGGTCGGTGGTAGTTAGGTATACGGAATCGAGAGCGGTAGGTGCTAGTCGTAACGGCGAGATGTAAGACATAGACAAATAGACATAGTTACTTTCGCGCATCGTAAGGTCCGGAAAGGTAAAGAAACGAGCTAGAACGTCGGCGGTAAGACAACTATTATTGTAACGATTAGTAAGAGCGGGCAAGTAGCTTAAGCTTAAGCTAATGTTAGAATTTAGCTTTCACACGCGATGACGATTCGCATCCGCACTACTATATATAGAAGTCATGTCGGCGTAGGGCACGGCTTACGTAAGGAACGCTAAACTTCTTTATTACTAACGTTCTTTAACAACTAATTACACAACAACTAACGACTCAAAATACACGTATAATAGCTCAAATTTGTCGTAATAATTAGTTCTTTAATCCCTAAACTTGTTAGAGTCGTTGTCTAAGTATAAGCCGTTTAGTAGGCTAGGGGCTAGAAACAGCCAGAAATCTAACATTCGGTATTTTAAGCTTTATAATTAACGTTCGTATAACTAGTACTTTGCCCTTCCTAGTTAGCTTACGTATAGAGGCTTAGAGAGTCGCATTTAGCTGTTTTTAAGTAGTAATAGCCTCTACCTATCTCTCCTTTTTAGCTACCTTTAAAAG
>KZ109718.1:291-15184 GCA_002116395.1 Ramularia endophylla | reverse complement strand
GTTTTTACTTACGTACGTCTTATATTAGTCGCCCGTATTATTATCTATACTCGATCCTACTTATTAAATCTACTAGAGATTAGTAGCGATTTAAGTAGCCGCCTACGCGGAACGCCTATAGTACTAGGCCGTTTTTCGTCTCCTACGTAGTAGCTAGACGACACCTTCGCTCTCTAGTAGAGCCGTAAAGACTAGTATACGATAGCGTCCTTTAACAACGCCGCTAGCTATAGTAAGTCCTCCGCGCCGCCCTAGTTAGGCTCGCGCGCGACAACTAGTTTCCTTAATCCGTCCTATTTCGCGTCTTTATAAGGCGCGTCCTAGTCGATATATATATAGTAAACTAATACGTAAGGTAGGTCTTAGTAGTAGTAGCGGTAGGAGACTAATATAGATAGCGAACTAGATAGCGAACTAGATAACGACGATCCTACGGAGTCCGACCTAGAGGAAGAAATCGAGAATAATCTCGATAATACCCCCCGTCTACGCCTCCGCCGTCTACCTACTCTATCGAGACGTAAAGCCCCGAACCGTCGTATCCGTAAACATCCCGATTAAGGTACTTAGGGTAGATAAGGCCCTACGCTTAATCTCTCCTACGCGATCCCCTTTATTACTTAATATAGAGTCGACGATCTAGATAAGGATAAGTATAGAGATGCCTTCCTACTAGCACCCTTCTAGGGTATTACCGATCTAATAGACCTCGTAGCCCGTATATAGAGTAACTTAGTATAGTAGCTAGATATATTAGATAACATACGTATCCTATAGGATAAGACGTCCTAGGCCTAGAAAGTTATAAAGTAAAAGCGCGACAATATAAAGTCGGAACTTACTATCGCTAAGTTAGAACTTAATATAGCTCTCTAGCGTATCGAGACGGTAAAACAAGAGAGAGACAACTTCTATAAGTAGGCTAACGACTACTTTAACACTATTAAAGTATAGGGATAAGAGATCTACGACCTATAGGAGGAAGTCGACGAGCTCCGGAGCGATAACCCCGATGTTACCGTACTTTACTAGGAAATCGTAGGACTAAAGGACTAGTAAGAGGACAAGGTTAATAAGGAGGCTATTAATACCCTACGTAGCCGTAGTACCCGTTATAAGAAGGAACGCGACTAGTTACGCGGTAACTATAGAGTCGCGTAATAGGTTTACTTAGACACCGCCCGTAAACTAACTAGTACTACGGTATAGTTCGTTACGGCCGCCGATACCCTACTCTAGCTAGACGCGACGCGTATACTATAGGGTATCTTTACGGATACTACGGGTATTAGACTCTCGTATAAAGAGTATCGTAACCTTAAGACCTCTAATATTAACGACATAATAGTAGAGCTAGGTATACGGCTACTAAAGGAAATTTACGACGAGCGTATAAAGTACGCTACGCCGTAGTAACAATATACGCGTCGACGTAACCCTACCCTCTCTTACCTCGTCGGTTCTAATAGTAAGGACGAGTTTAAGGGTTTCGAGAGTATACTATATCCGTTTACTACGCCCGTATTATAGGACTTTACGGGCTATAAGATTACATCGTATACCTAGAAACTTACTAAGGGTATATCGGTTAAGGCCTTAACTAAGAGTAGGAAGGTTAGTATAGGTATACCTCCTAGCGACGATAGCGGTAGCTCTAATAACGAGACTTCCTTCTAACTAAGCCGTCGCTAGTCTAGATATCGTAAGGATCGTAGCCGTAAGGACCGTAACCGTAAGGACCGTAAGCGTCGTAACGACCGTCGCGAGCGCGAGCGCCTCGAGAACGTATACGCTCCTAGCCGACCTACTACCGTCTACGACGACCGTAACCGCCTATACTATAAGAAGAATCCCTTCTTAGCCCTAAAAACCTTCTCGGGCGCGGGATTAAAGGCTAACAAGGACTAGCTACTATTCGATAAGTAGCTTAGTAAGTATAAGATCTACCTAACTAGAGAAGATCTAGAAGATTACCTTACTCTTACGATCTAGAACACTACTAGGTAAGCCTATAAGCTACTAGTTCCGGATATTGCTTCCTTTAACTCTATAGAGGACGTCTTTACGTATATAACGGAGGAATAGACTAACCGTTACGAATAGGTATTAAAGAGAAATAAGTTCCGTTCCCTAAAGATAAACGCTAACGAGAACTTTAGTACCTTCTATAATAAGTTTAATGTACTACGGCCGTACTTAGCCTCTAGCCTCCGTAATAACGACGAGGAACTAAAGGAGGCCCTCTACGAGCGCCTTAACTTAATCTACCTAAACGATATCCGTAGTACGCGGTTACTAACCTTAAAGGTAATAGTTAACTACCTCCGTATACTAGAGGTCGCCTATATCCGCGAGCGAACTTTCGCTCTAGTACTAGCTCCTAGTAACGGCCGAGGACGTAGTTAAGGAGCTTAGTAACCTACTACGGATAGCTCTAGCTCTACTCCGCGAGAGCGCTTTATCCCTACCCTTAAGTCTATAAACAAGCGTATTAAGGAGGATTACGACTAGACTAAGCTAGCTTAGCCCTTTAAGCCTCTAACGTAGGCGGAGTTTAACGCGAAGGATAAGTGCTTTATATACCGTAGAACTAGCTACCCTCGTACGTCGGACAAGTACCCTTAGGCTCCTTACCGTAAGAGTAAGGCCGGTAAGCCTCGCGGTAAGAAGACCGACGCTAATAATACTAGTACTCTATAGATTACGGAGTATAGCGAGCCGTCGGGAAACGAGTAGGCTCTATTCGTATATATAGCGAGTAGAGCTTAGAGCCTATAAATATAATAGCTCTACCTCGTATACTAGTAGGTAAAGACCCTCCTATTTAGCTAGAGGTAATAATAACTACGTTACGCCCGTCTACTACTACCTTCGTCGTCCCGAGGGTAGGCTCCTACGTAGTCCCTATTAGACCTCTTACGCGTCGCGACATAAACATTAACCCGAAGACCGGCTAGCCGCGACGTTAAGCGCTTACTATCTCGAGCGATATACTAGTAGTTACTAGCCTCTTAGTTATAGCTCGGACTACGATACCGCCTATTTCTAAGCACTTCGTAATTTACGGTATAGTAGACGGATACCTCGCTCGCGTTTTAGTAGACAACGGATATACGTCTATCTACGTCTATAGTAAATTCTCTAAGAACCTAAATCGAACGAAGCTCGAGTACCCCGTCGCTACTACTAGATATAACGACTCGTTTAAAGCTCCTCTTATATAGGTTACGTACGTTTAGGATATAGACGTTAATAGGTACCGTAAATCCCTTAACGCCTAGGTTACGGACATTAGCTAGTACGACATAATTATAGGACAACCGTAGTTAGAGAAGTATATACTAGTCTACGATATCGCTTAGCGTACGTTGACTTTTAACGACGGTATCTAAGCCCGTTACGAAACTATAATAGGTACTTTACCGGCGCTATAACAAGATAGCCTACTAGTAGTAGAACCTCCTAGGCTATAAGTTAGCGTCGTATCGGTCGGGGAGGCCTACGACGACCTAGACCTTCTTACGGATAGATACTTAGTTTAGGAAACTACCTATAACGATAAGAACCTTACCCTTAATCAAATTAGACTCTATATTAGCGTACTTAGCTAGGAAGCTATTAACAAGTATATACGAGGGAAGCCCGTACTAGATAATAAAGCTACTATAGAGCTTCTCCTAGAAGAATTAAAAGATCTAGCTTACTACTTTAGTTAAGTAGTAGCCGGTAATCTCCCTCCGTACCGACTAGGTATCGACCTCGGTATCGAATTTATCCCTAGTATAAAGATACTATTTAAGCGACCCTACCCTATAGGTACGCGAGAACTTAAAGTAGTTAAGTTAGAGATCGCTAAGTTAAAAGGTAAGAGCTATATTAGAGAATCTAGCTCCTAAGTCGTATTACTAGTAATAGTTATTCCTAAGCCTAGGGGAGGCTTACGCGTATATATTAACTACCGAGATATAAACGCTATTACGGTTAAGAATAGGTACCCGATTCCCTAGATCCGCGAGACGCTCGCCTCCTTTAGTAACGCTAAGTTGTTTACTGTTTTAGACATTATTACTACGTTTAATATGTTACGAATTAAGGAGGGTAACGAGTAGAAGACTACGTTTACTATAAGATACGGGACGTACGAGTACTTAGTAGTACCGTTCGGACTCTATAACGCCCTAAGCGTATTCTAAAGCTATATTAATAAAGTACTATTCGATTTCCTCGATAACGGCGCCTCTATATACCTTAACGATGTAGTTATCTACGCTAGAGACGACCGCGCTAGCTAAGCTAAATACACCCGACGAGTTGTTTAGCGTCTCTACTAGGCCTACCTTCCGATTAATATACTTAAGTATAAGTTCTTCGTTAAAGAAGTAAAGTACCTTAGTATTATTATCGTTACTAGAGAGGGTATTAAGATAGATCCGGAGAAGGTTAAGGCGATTTAGGAATAGGCTACGCCTTAGAACTCTAAAGACGTTCTCGCGTTTCTCGGCCTCTATAATTTTTACCGTCGCTTTATCGAAGTATACGGAGTTATTACTTTTAACCTTATAGCCTTAACTAAGGGCGTTAACTTACTAAAGAAAGACTAGCCTCCCTTCCTCTAGACGGCTATATGTTAAAAATCCTTCGACGACCTTAAGTATATATTTATAACTATACTAGTTCTCCGACACTTTAACCTAGACCTTCCCTATATAGTTAAAGCTAATTCTTCGGACACCGTTACTAGTAGGCAACTTTACTAACCTAATAAGAATAGAATTCTCTACCCCGTTACCTTCTACTCTAAAAAGATAATCCCTACTAAGTATAACTACGAGATCTACGATAAGGAATTAATAGCTATTATTCGAGCCTTTAAGGAATAGAGACTAGAGCTAATAAGTATCTAGGGCGTAGAGCCGGTTTTAGTTATCTCTAACTATAAGGGATTAGAAACTTTTATGTCTACGAAACAACTTAATCGACGGTAGGTACGGTAGTCGGAATTCCTCTTAGGATTTAACTTTAAAATTACCTATAGACCTAGTAAGGAGAATAGAGTTATAGACGTACTATCTAGACGTAGCTAAGATGTCTCTAACAATTACGCTAACTTAGCCTATAGATAATAGGCGATTTTGAAACCTTATAACCTTAGCCCTACCGTCTAAGAGTACTTAGTACGTAGTAGCCTCTAGTAGGCCTATAACGAACTACCGGCGGTAGCCTGTCTTACGCTCGATACTAGACAATCCCTTAAGTCGGCTAAGTAGTAGAATTAGCTTATACTCGTAGTCCTCGTAATTATCGACGAAGATAAAGTACTTATACTAGTAGCTACCGCTACTACCCTCGTACTAGTTACGCTCCGCTCTACTACGAGGCAAACTCCGCCTATACTAGCTATACCTATACTAGTACTAGCCTAGCTAGAAGGAGGTAGAGTTTAGCTATAGCCTTCCGTAGAGGAGGTTCCTAATAAGGGAGAGCCCGAGGAGGCGGACAACGACCTACTACTACTAGACGTATAGCGTAACGACATCTAGTAAGCGTACGCTAAAGATAAGCTAGCGCGTAAGATATAATACGTACTAGCTTCGGACGCGAATCGCCTAGTATTAAGGATTAATACGCGCGTGTCTATCGATAAGTACTCTATTAAAAACGGACTCATCCGTATTCGCGACCGCGTCTATATACCTAACGACGAGTACCTCCGCGGGAGAATTATACGAGATTACTATAATTTGCCTCTTACTAGCTACTCTAGCTATAAAAAGATATACGTACTTCTATACCGTAACTACTTCTAGCCGGGTATAGCTATAGATGTTCGGAGGTATTATTAATACGGGCGACTATAGGACGTTCGTAGATAGCATATTAATTCGAGAACTAACACTAAGGAAGGAAGAAGAGTCTCGAGAAGCGAGACGACTAAGAGAAAGCTAGCTAACTTAGCTAGCGGAGCGGGGAAGCCGGAGGCTATCCCGTAATATTACCCCCCCCCTCTCTAGCGTAAGCGCCGGCGAGCGTATAATAAGATCAAAAGTGTATAAAGTGTACGAGGTAGGCGATAGCGACGTTAATACCGAGTATAGTAGTATACTTTAACCGAGCCTAAGGTATATAGTACTAGTAACTTACGCCCGGTACCTATACCCGCTACTCTAATAAGGGCGCTACGGTAGGGCCGTTACGGTAAGTAGTAGAGTTTAACCCGTATTAGTAAGAGGTAGCGCTAATAGCTACGGCGGTACGTATACGAGTACGACGGCGGTATAGTATAGCGGCCTTACCGACCCGTAGCGGCGGTAGCGTCTAATCCTCTATAGGTATCTAACTATCTAAAGGCCTATTAGCATTCGGATTATAGTAGTAGAAATTAGCGATAGCTTCCTCCGTAGAATTACTAAGTTTACTATATTTCTCTATAGTTAGCGTACCGCTAACCTATCGTATAGTATACTTAAGGTCTCGGTAACGTAAGCTAGTCTACTTACTTACGATAATCTCCTTAAGTTCCTAACTAAGTCTTCCCTATCTATTAACTTTAGGCGTACGGCGCTCGGTATCTTACTAGTTTAGGAACGGTTCGGCCGTAGTAGCTAGTCGTAGTAGGTTCGCGTAGAAGACCGGATAGATCTCTATAGATGTTAGAAGTTCGAGTCGATATACATCTAGTATAATTACTATAAGAACTATAAACGGACCGCTGTTCTTATAGTCGAGCTTTTTATAGGGTCTACGGGTTAAAATGTTACGGGTGTCTAACTAAACCTAATCGCCTACGGTAAAGCGTATTACTAGGCGCCGCCGTATAACTACTTTATTATACCGGCCCTAGGTATATTATAACTGTTTACGAAGGTGTGTATATAGTGTTTCTATTTAGTGTATAAATTTATCCGCCGAAGCTTAAAGTACGCGGGCGGGGCCGACTACTAAGGCTTCCGCTAGGAGGACGTATATACGTAGATTACGGCCTAAGGTTATAAAGAACGGAGTAACGCCTCTAAGAGCGTTACTACTACTATTGTTAGCGGCAAATTCGGCTATTAGAAGCTAATTAACCTAATCGTCTTATACGTAGTTAACGTAGGTACGTAGGTATTATTCTATACCCTTATTCGTGTTTTCCGACTATCTATCTATCTAAGGATAGAAGGCTATAGATAGGCGTTGCTCGATATTTAGGCGTTATAAGAGACGCTTCTAGAAATCGCTCGTCTATTACGTACCTCTGTCGCTATAGTAAACGTTAAACAGTCCTTAATCCTTAACGACGTACCGTAGAATCGTATTAGCGGCGGTCGTAGTAGAGAGATCCTTTACTAGTATATAATGTTTTCTCTTTATTAGTCGACATATAAGGGTAAGAGCGTTCGTATATGTAACTCTATCGTTAAGGCTCTTAGATATAGGAAGCTTAACAACGTAGTTAATCGTAACTTTAGTATAGGCTCCCTTAGGTAGCCGTAGCTACCGGAGCCCGCCTTAATAGGCGTCGTACTAGCTCTTATTACGGCTATAGGTATAATATGCCTTATAGTAGCGGCGTACGTCGGTAGCTATACCTAGCTAGAAGTAGTCTCGGTAGACTAGTACGTATATCTTCTCTCGGCCTAGGTAGCTAGCTAGTAGAAGGTTATAGTAGTCGCGCATTATACGTATACGTAGTCGCTAGTCCTTAGTATCTAGTACGTATAGCCTATCGCGGACGCGAATGTTACCTATATTATCTAGAGAGTACTCGTCTATTAAGATACGTATATTAAGTCGCGTAGCGATGCGATCTTTATAATACTATAGCGTATAAAGGATACTAGTCGCGACGTCGTCTACGGCGTACGCGTTTCTAAATTCTATAGTATCTAATACTAGCTCCCCTTCTACCTACTATAGGGGACTAGGCGCCGTCTCTTACTTAGGTTCTTCTAGGACGTCTTCGACTATAGGTTAAAGCTAGACGCCCCCCTTAGGTAGTACTACGGTACGAGGTTATATCGCGCTACGAAGAGTAACGGGCGTAAGAGTAGCGTATTCGTCGATGACCTCGAGTACGGCTAGGGTAAGTATATACTATCGCTAGGCCGCTCGAGAGGGCTCTAGGAGCGTAAGGCAAGCGACGGAAGGAGGCTTACTATAGTCCTCGGCTAGTTTAGTACGAACAAGATAGCTCTATACTTCTAGTAAAAGATTATAAGGTTTAAGAACAGCCTACTAGCGGAAGTTTAGGTCCGTAGTACGATTGCTATCGATGTCCTATAAGCGACGTAATAGGGCGTCTACTACGCTATTCTTACTACCTAGTCTATAGGAGATGTTAAAGTTAAAACTAGAAAGGAATTCTAACTAACGGGCTTGTCTTCTGTTTAACTACTTAGTAGACATAAAGGTCTCTAGACCTTTATAATCCGTAACAACCTTTATAGGCTTAGTAGTGCCTATTAATTCTAGGCGCCATTCCTCGAAAGCTCTAATAATAGCTATTAGTTCTTTATCGTAAATCTCGTAGTTATATTTAGTAGGGATCATTTTCTTAGAGTAGAAAGCGATAGGGTGTAGAACTCCTTTCTTATCGGGCTAGTAGAGCTGTCTACTAGTAACTATATTAGAAGAATCCGCCTCTACTATATATAGTAGGTCGGGGTTATAGTGTCGGAGGACTAGTACTATTATAAACGCTGTCTTAAGTACGTTAAAGGACTACTAGTAGTCGTTAGTCTAGACAAATACGGGCTTCGCTAGGTCATTCTTCTTTAGATTAGAACCCTTAGTAATCGTAGTTAGAGGGAAGGCGATAACTCTAAAGGATTCGATAAAACGTCTATAGAAGTTATAGAGGCCTAGGAATGTAAGGACATCTTTAACATTCTAGGGAACGGCCTATTCTTAGATAGCTTAGACCTTCTCTAGATCTATCTTAATACCTACACCGGCAATAATGATAATGCCTAGGTACTTGACTTCCTTAACGAAGAATTTATACTTAAGGACGTCGATCGGTAAGCCGTATTTATATAGACGCTAGATAACTCTACGAGTATATACCGCCTACTTAGCTCGGTTATCTCCGGCGTAAACGACTATATCGTTAAGATATATAGAGGCTCCGTTATCGAGGAAGTCGAAAAGAGCCTTGTTAATATATCCTTAAAAAGCCGCTAGTACGTTATATAGGCTAAAGGGGACTACTAAGTACTCGTACGTTCCGTATCTCGTTATAAAGGCTATCTTCTATTCGTCGCCCTCCTTAATTCGGAGTATATTAAAAGTAGCGATAATATCTAACATAGTAAACATTTTAGCGTTACTAAAGTAAGTAAGGGTTTCCCGGATCTAAGGGATCGGATACCTGTTCTTGATTATAATAGCATTAACTATACAGTAGTCGACGTAAATACGTAAGCCGCTACCGGGTTTATATACGATTATTACTAGTAAAGCAATACGGGATTTAGATAGCCGAATCTTGCCTTTCCCTTACTTATCATCGATGTGTTTCTTAACTACCTTAAGCTTACGGCTACCTATTAGATACGGCCGCTTAAAGGGTATAGCTACTCTAGGTTCGAAGTTAATAGCTAAGTCGACGCTATCTCCTCGGTATAGCGGAAGGTTGCCTACCGTCTACTAGCTAAAGTAGTAGGCTAAGTCCTTAAGTTCCTTAGGAAGGAGCTCTACTACAAGTTCGTCTCTAATAACTAGTTTGCCTCGTATGTACTTGTTAATGTCATCCTAGCTAAGTATAGAGATATAGAGGCTAACGTCGTAGAGGGCTATTACTATATCGTCGTAAGTAGTTTCCTAGACGAGAAATCTATCTAGGAAGTCGGGGTCCTTATAAGCCTCGCCGATGCTAACGGTGCTAACCTATAGTAGAGGAGTGTCGTCGCGCTATACGCGAGTAAGTCGTAGAGTAGGAGAAACTACTCGGAGGGTCTTATAGCGAGTTAAAATCCCGTCGGAGAAGGTAAGCGTACAACTAGTAATGTTGTATGTTAGGCCGTATTGCTCGAGCTATAGTAGTCTAAGGATAAAGTCGTATTAGCTAATGTCCGTGACCTAAGCATTAAGGCCTAACTTACGGTAATTATTAATATCGACCTTAGCGATATAAGCTACCTAGGTAACTTTACTACCTACGCTATCGTTGAATCTAAGTATAGCTACTACCTATAGTAGCTTAGTCCTACGTAGGTATAGGTTCTTCTTTACCTAGCGCTCGTATACATAGTTTAAAGTATAGGCGTTGTCGACTAGATAGCGTACTAGTTCTCCGTCTATTAACGCTAAAATTACGAAGTAGCGGGAAACTAAAGGTCGCTCGGACGGTTCTATAACCGAAAGCGTAGCGACTCTAGGTATCTCGTACGTAGCGGTCGTTAGTTGCTTCGGTTAAGTAACTAGAACTACGTAGGAGCCGCGTAAGGGGATTACGAACGGTATAGCTATAGTATTAAGGGTTGCCTAAGTACCGATAGGAGGGTCTTTTCCTACGGTTATACGAGAGGGTAGATATATCTTTATCCCGCCCTATCCCTTATACGTAGGGGTAGGGTAACTTAGTTTCCCGAGTTCGGCTCTCTATACTTAGTAATCGTAAGAGTAGTAGTAGCGGCTATCTTCTCCTTCTAAGCCTTAAAACGGTCCTTACTCTTACGGTAAGGTGCCTATAGGCATTTAGCGTTATTAAAGCGATTATAGCTAGCTCCTCGGTAAGTAAAGTAATAGGTACGGGCCTTAAATTCGGCCTAAGTAATTAGTATCTACGTCTTACCTAGAGCGGTCTAATTATAGTCCTTTATTATACTCTTAATAGTCGATTCTAACGTCGCTTTAGGCCTGTCGCCCGTCGCGGTAGGGCTAGCGCTAGTTCTAGTACTAGTACTAGTACTAGCGCCGGAGCCTACTACTAGTATAGTAGTCTTGTTAACGATACCCTCGCGGATATAGGAAAGTTCGAACTTACGGAGAACCTCGACGACTTAATTAATAGTCGTAAAGTCCTTACTACGGATGTCTACTCTATATGTCGGATTAAGGCGATCCGTAAGTACTTCTAGGAGAGCGTCCTCGTCCTCCTAAATATTGATCGAGATGTAGGGGAGGTACGCGTTAAACTTGTTCTAGAAGTTATTAAAACCTTCCTTAACGCCCTACTTAAGGGAGAGGAACTCGGTCTTCTTCTTCTATACGTCGTAGCGGTTAGTAAAGTTGTTATCTATCTTCGTAAATAGGTCTTTTACTGTCTTAAAATGCCTAGCCTTATAGAAGGGTAGTAGTTTAGCATAAGCGAAGCTAGTCGTGTTGTTAATAGTAAGTTTAAGATAATAACGCTTGTCCTCTCCGCTTAAGTAACGCTTCTACTTGTCGAGCTATTCCTTATATAGGAGGGAGTCCTTCTTCGGATCGCCTATAAACGGCTTAGGTGCTTCGAAGGGATTACGGCGGCGCGAGCGTAAGCGTAAGCGTAAGCTAGAATGTAAGCGACGCTTATATCTCTTATTATTCTTACGACGACGACGTAAGCGGTCCTCGTCTAAGTCGGAGTCGTCCGGTAAGCTATTACCCGGATCGTCCTTACGACTAGCCGTATCCTTCTACTACTAGAGTTGTTCCGCGAATGTCTACTCCGCGAATGTCTTCTTCTACTTCCGTAGTAGTATCGTACCTACTAAAGTCTATAGGCCCTTAGCTATCTTCTAGGCATACGGTATAATCTTCCGAGCGCTTAGGTCGTTTAATAGAATACGTACTATACGTATTAGAGCCGCCTCTACGTTAGAGCTAGAATCGGATTCTATTAGGGCCGAGAACTCTTACGAAGCGGTTGTTTGTTTTAGGGTTAGGTTCTTACCGATACGTAGGTCGCGTAAAGGTAGCTTACCTAGTTTATCTATAAGGTTGTCGACCTACTTAGATAAGAAGGTTAATGCTTCCTTCGAGGAGAGACCGATGCCCTCTATGTCGAGGTAGAGGTCCTCTATAGCCTTATAGTGTCTAGCGACGAGGTAGAGGTCCTATACTAACACTAGCTAAATAGTTACTCCCTTAAGTTTGTCCGATACGACCTTTAGTTCTATAGAAGTGTCCCTTAAAGCTACTCTTAAATCATCGCGTTCCTTCTTATACCGATCCTTACCTTTTACTATCTTACGGAGGATCTCCTCGGTATCGTAAAGTTTACGTACTAGTCCTTCGTCTCTATCGTTCTAGTAAGACTATAGTTCCGTCTCGAGTTGCTCGATCTAGTTAAAGTAGTCGTCGCGCTAGTTTTTGTACTCGTCGCGCTTTACTTCGGTATCGTCGCGCTGTTTCCGGATAACTTACTAGGATATACGAACTTTATTATAGATAAGTTTAGCGTTATCTAGCGTATTAAGCTATTTGTCTAGGTATATAGAGACTCGCTTTAGCAAATCCTTGTCGTTAGTAATACTACGGAAGTATAACTCGTTATATATACTCTTAACCTAGCCGTTATTCGGTCCGGATCTAGTAACTATCTAATAGGGAACTACGTAGGTAAGATCTAGAGTCTTACCTTAACGGCCCCTAGTACCTTAGTCGTCGTAGACCTAAAGGCGGCTACTACGGCCTCGAGTAGTTGCTCGTAGCTTTAGTATACGGTAAAGGCGCGCGTTAATGTCGTCTTCGTCGATCGCGCGTTATTATAATTTAGATTCTTACTTAGGCTTATCGCCTTCCTTATCTTCGAAAGTACGAGTATACTAAGAAATAAAACCTTACTATTAATATAACCTACCTTAGGTTTAGGTCTAAGAGTCCGTACCCTACTAGGGTCGAAACATAATAGGCGGAGGACGCGGAGGTCCGAAGGCGCTAGGAATAGTTAGTATGTTGTTTTATAACTTACTATCGGTAATAGGGCTAAAGCGTATCTCGCCTTTATTAAAGGTGAAATTAGCTACTTTACCCTTAGCTTTAGTCGGCGCGAACGTGTCGTCGGGCTAACTATCTATGTCTAGGCTCTCGTCTCGAGCTATAGTATACGTTACGCTAAAAAATACGCGCGGCTGTCTAGTACGCGTAGCGCTATCGATTATACTAAGAGAAGTGTCTAGACGTCGTTCTATAGGTTCGGCGTATAGGTTCGAGTGTTAGTTATAATACGGGCGACTATAGGACGTTCGTAGATAGCATATCAATTCGAGAACTAACACTAAGGAAGGAAGAAGAGTCTCGAGAAGCGAGACGACTAAGAGAAAGCTAGCTAACTTAGCTAGCGGAGCGGGGAAGCCGGAGGCTGTCCCGTAACAATTATAAAGCCTATTTTGCTTGTCGACGTAATAAGAGCTAGTATAATGCCTACTAGGGTAGCCTACGTTAATTACGCCTACTTAAGGGAGCCTACCGTAAAGTTACGATTAACTATATAGTTAAGCTTCTACCGAGCCGTAGCCTCGATAATAGGATTGTCTATACGAACGCCCTTATATTAACCTACCGCCTTATAAAGCGTAAGTACTATATACTAGTTAAGGATCTGTCTACTACTATAGCTACTAACGCTATTCTAAAGTACGTAATTAAGGATACTAGACTTTTCGACGTTTACTATAGCGACCGTAGTACGTAATAGACTAGCGCTTTCTAGTACCGCCTTTTAGAGAGACTTAGTATCTAGTAGCGGCTATTAATAGCCTTCTATCCCTAAACTAACGGTTAATCTAAGAATACTAATAAGGGAATAGAGTAGTACTTACGAGCTTTTATTAACTACGTTTAAGATAATTAGGTTAACTAGCTACTAATAGTAGAGTTTACCGCTAACAACACCGCTAGTAATACCCTTAGTAGCTATATTACACCGTTCTTTATAATACTTAGACGATATCTAAGAATATATGTAATACCTTAGGTAGTAGTTCGGCTACCGGTAGGACCCGCTAATTAGCGTACTTAGGAAATCTCTATAGACGAATTCGCGCTCTAGATAGAAACTTTATACTAATACTATTAAGATTAACTTCGATATACTTAAGGCCGTTATAATAAGGCCGTTATACGTAGGCGCCTAGCTCTCCGCTTCGCCGTTAGCGACCTTATCTAGCTAGATATACGTAACATCTAAACGCGCCGGCTAAGTAAGAAGCTTGATTATAAAAACTATAGTCCGTTTCTAGTACTAAAGATTATTAGACCTAACATCTATAGAATCGAGCTACCTACATTAATAGAGATTTATAACGTCTTCTACGCTAACTTACTACGACTAGCCGACGGCGATCTATTTCCGAACTAATATAATACCGAACTACCGCCCGAGATTAACGACTAAGGCCGACTTAGCTAGTAGGTAGACGAAATCGTCGTAAGTAAGTAGACTAGTACGCGCTATCGTAACATTAAGTATACGATTCGGTAGGTTAGTAGAGTAGTTATAACGGAAAAATATAGCGAACTTAGACGTTCGGCTAAGGAAGTAGTAGCTAACTTCTACTTTTATAACCCTAAGGCGGATAGACTAATAGATAGTTAGACTACTAAGGAGGATTAGACACCGCTATAGCTAAGGGCTAAAGGCGTACCGCGTCGTACTCGTATACGCCGTATAGTAAACGTTAATGGCGCTATCTATTACTAATACGGGTTAAATAACTATTACTACGTCCCTATTACTACGTCCCTACGTAAGTAGCCTACGAGCTAGCCTACGAGCTAGTTTCCTATATACTACTACTTAGTTAAAGTACATTAGCCTTATAACCTACGCGTTCGGCTACTACCGCCTACTTCTATACTTTATATAACGTTTCTTTAATAGATTAAGGCTCTGTTTATAAGCGCTCTTGTTTAATAGATTAAGGCTCTATTTATAAGCGCTCTTGTTTAATAGACTATACTCGCCGGTACTCGCGCTCGAGGGGGG